>MU226290.1:362495-374086 GCA_018584345.1 Thuja plicata
AACTTAGCTAGAATGAATCTAGCTAGACCATATGTTTGACAAAAAATAATTTTAGTTAGAAATACTCAAATTCAGCTATGCTGATAAGTTGTCCTGAAACGTGACACAACTTTGTGCTTTTACCCTGGAACTCTGATTCTTTTTGCTTCTTGATATCTGCAATATGCATGGACAAGTACTGCAATAAGTGCAACTGCATGTTTTGACATGGATGAAAATTATCCAATGGATCAAAATAATCAATAAATGTAATGCCATCTGACTTTCTCCTTTGAGAGAAGTCCCACCCGGGCATGCCAAAAATTGCTAAGTACATGAAATATCACCCTAACTCAGGCATTAGGGCACAATGAATTCTCATGGAAACAATGGAAACCTTCCTGAGTTGTGGGTGCCACTGATTAGGAAGGAATATCCATATTCTAGGTCGATTCCTATTCGATTTGGTATATCCCCTATAACTGACTCTCTGGTTGGGAAAAGAATAAAAGGATAACTTTAAACAAACTGAATAAATTAAAATTGTGGTGATACACCAAACTGATTTAAGACTAATCAGAATTTTAAACAGGGATCAACATGACATATTTTACTGAGACCTGAAATGGACATTTATTTTTCAACTTATATGTTGAAATAAGTATCTCACTATTAGGGTTTACACCTCAAATAACGACTTTTCCAATAGACATACAATGTCTAAAAAATAGGTTGTATTTTAATAGCTGAAAAAGGAATTAGATAAATTCACTAACTCTGCTATAAAACACATCACACTAAATGCAGAAATGGAGAATAGGATTTAATATCAAAACTAAAAAAATATATGGATGATAAGAATACTTTATTTCATTCCTTAAAAACCTTTAATGGTTACATATCTCAATGCAAGAATATGCCAAGGAACAAAGATATCCACTTGAACACTATAATGCACCCAAAACTGAACCCCTGGTTACAAAATGTGTACAGAAAATGCAAAGGGACTGAAATGCCCACAAAACAACTTTATTCAAAAATTATGAACCCCTCTCCATGGATATTAAATCTAGACATATAAAAAAGTGGTCCCCTCGTGCAAATTCGAAAATGAGCCCCTCCCCCAAAATCACTTCATCAATCAAGCCAAAAAAACATAAATCTTCAGCATAACACATGCCTCTATGCCCTAAGTTGATATTCAAAGTATATCTTGTTTGGCTCACCTAAGCTGACATATAAGACGTCCCCTAACTAAAAACTCAAGCCAAAATCCTACCCTAAATCAATCTATTTCGGTCTATGCTAGGGTCAACATGACCAACATTATACAGGAAGTTATCTCTACTGCCATTCTAGCATACACTGTCGTGCCACTTGGAATGAGAATCCCAATGACTCTCTATCGATCACTGCAACATTGAAGGCATTTGATGTAACTACAGGCCTTTCTCTCTATCCTATTCTCAATGAGGGTCTTCAATAGGCCTCTTCTCTAGCCTAGTAGGGATCTTTTCTAATCCTAACCTCTAAGGTTCCTCTTCTCAAGAACCTCCTCTAATTCATCTTGTATCCATGAATCAAGAAAAGACAACATGCTTCACAAAGCCCCATGGAGGTCTCTTCACTCCTCCTTCACTATTTGACCCTTAAGGTTCAAGATCATACAAATCTGGAGAGATAGGCTTCAAATTAGGTCAATTGGATCCAATCCAATGTTTACCTACACTTCTTAAAATGAAACTCTAATCGAGTTCAAGAATTGCGTTCAAGAACACCCAAATAGGGCTATAAGCAATTAGTCCTAATTGGTCACCTTTTTTATTATATCTTCAAATACTCCCAAATAAGTACCTAGAAAAATCTCTTTTTTCAGACACCCTTTATGGAACCCTTCAATATTTTTTCTAGTCTCCACTCACCAAACTATCTGTACACCAGAGTGCTATAATCATGCCTGAAATTAAGGGTTTCAAGACATTATGACTTTCTACACAGGGGTTTGGTTTCTTGGCACTTAAAACTCTTCACCCAATCTTCTCCTTCAATTTAGGGCTTCTTCAAACATCAATCTACCTCTCCACAATCTGAAGTTGAAGCATTCAATGCATTCAACCCACTGTAACTCACTTGCAATGCTCTCTAGTCCGTAGCCATGCATCACATTCTCACCTAGGGCATCATTGCAAAAATGGAAGACAAGATTCCCATCGCCCCTCCTTTTTCACACATATAGTGCAAGGAGTCAACTCACACATTCCAAGAGCCAGTACAATTTCTATGGTGGAATGATGAGCAATGACTCCATTTGAATAGCCTCCCTTGTTAAGACCAGCGATAGGGCTTAAAAAACAATAATTTACAAAACTAAGAACATTTAAAAATACTATTCTATTGCCATATATAATTCCAAAATTAATTATTCTAACTTATTCATAAATCACAGTAAGCAATCTAATCCATTAAATTACTCCAAACAAAGAAAAGCTCCAAATTGCTCAGAAAACTTGTCTCTCTTCAATTACCATCCTTCAAAAATATCATTCAACCTTTTGCATAGGATAAGGGAGGCCTCATATAGTGGACCAAATCTCTATCTCAATAGTTTCAGGAAATTAAGAAACCACTTTGTTCGAAAATGTAATCATGCAAGAAATATTGTTAATGTTGTCAATGACAACATTGACAACTTTTACAAGTTTTGGGTTTTGCATACAAACTTGGTCACTATCACATGAAACTCAACCAAAATCCTATCTAAGGTAATTAAAACATAAAATAGGTCTACCAAACACCCTTTATCTAATTTGACCCTAAAATGTATAAATGCAACTTTTGTCACCATGATTGACAATATTGACAACTTGGACAATCCTTGACACTTAGGTCCCAAATGACCTAATGAGACCTCCTAACCTATCACACCACACTTTAGGACCCCCTAGTCCTATTATTGCAATAGTGGTTTGGCTAAGACCACTACAAGCTGAAAACACATAAGAAGCCCTAGGTTACCCTTTATCCCTACCTAGGTGCTCCTGCACCATACTCCCCCACAAAGGAAAGTCATGTCACTCATGTGGAAAAAATGTCTTCAGAGATTCCCACCTTGAATTGTGTATCCAAAATCCATTTTTCTTCTCATTCAGGTCTATTCCTCCACTTGATGAGGTGCTCTATTTACACCTTATGCCTTGTAGTCTTCTTGAATCTTGAATCCAATACCTTGTGTGCTTCCAGCTGTGGCTTGTGAGGTAATATAGTAGACTCAACATCACTACTAACCCCTTGGCTACTTCGCCCTATCTCAGTGATTGGCCCTTTGAATTTGATCCAGTCTTGGACATTAAAAACATGAGATATGCTTAAATCTGAAGGTAAGTCTATTTTGTATGCATTAGCCCCATATTTGGCTATGATCTTACAAGGTCCCACCCTCTTCATCTAAAGTTTAGTAGGCGTACCTTTCAGCAATCTCAATTTTTTCAAGTGAACCATGACATAATCACCCACCTCAAATTGAATATCTCTCCTCTTTTCATCCACTTTGGCCTTCAACTTCTATGTACTGTCTTGTATTATCTTCTTGACTTGATCTTGGATATCCTTCATGGTTTGAGTGAAGTCCTTAGCATGTCCACTCCTATACTCCATGCCATAAAGATCCCTAAGCTCACACACACCCCTTGGATGTATCCCATACACCACCTCAAATGGGCTTTTCCCTATTCTATTCTTGCTATCATTGTAAGCATACTCTTCTTGGGGAATGATGACATCCCATGTTTGTCCATTATCTTTAGTTAGGCACCTTAATAGGTTACCCAACACTTTGTTGACCACCTCAATTTTTCCATCTGTGTGAGGAAGGTAGGCTAAACCAAATGAGAGATTAGTACCTAATCTACTCCACAATGTTTTCTAGAAATGGCTCATGAATTTCACATCCCTGTCTGATACAATACATAGGGGAAAACCATGAATTCTAACAATCTCTTTAAAGAATAGATATGATATATGGCTAGCATCATGAGTAGTCTTGCAGGGTATGAAGTGACCCATTTTACTAAATCTATCTACCACCACATAGATGATGTCATATCCTTGCTTTGTCTTGGGTAGACCCACTATGAAGTCCATGCTCACACACTCCCATGACCTATTTGGGAATGGTAATGGTTTATATACACTTGTATTTATCATTCCTCCTTTGGCTTTCATGTACACTACACATTGCTCCACATACCTAGTCACATCCCTTATCAATTTTGGCCAATGGTAAAATCTTTGTACAAGTTCCAAAGTCATGTTCATACCAAAATGACCACTTAAGCTTCCATTATGTTTCTCTTGAATGAGGTTCTCTCTCATTGAACCCCTTTGACACACACAACTTATTACCGTTAAATAACAGTCCATTTTGCAAAGTAAAATCAGAAAAATCGCTATGGAAATTATTATGAAAAATAAGTACACACCTTGTAGGATTCACCAAAATCAACATCTTCCTTGTAGAGATCTCTGAAACTTTCAATGTCAATGCTATTCAACTAAACTTCTTGGACTATCAACAATCTTCTACTTAGTGCATCTGAAACATTTTGTTTAATTGCCCTTTCTTGTGCTTAATTGTAAAAGTGAAGGCTTGTAAGTAATCCATAAATTTTAGATGTCTATTGCTTGGTTTCACCTGAGTATTGATATAACTAAGGGTTTGGTTGTAACTAAACACAACAATCTCCTTGGGTAACATGTAATACCTCCATTCCTAAGGGACTGAACTAAGGCATACAATTCCAACTCATGAGAAGAGTATTTCTTCTTGGCTTCATTAAAAAATTTTCACTAAAGAAGGCTAATGGCCTATCTTATTGGCTTAACAAACCCCCTACTACCATCCCACTTGCATCACACTCAATGGTAAATAAATTTTTAAAACTAGGCAACTTTAGGATAGGTTGTGTGGCTACTTGTTTCTTCAACAATTCAAAGGCTTTCTCAGCTTCTAAGGTCCACCTAAACTTTTTTTTTACCCCACCTTTAATGGTATCTAACAATGGTGCACAAATACCACTGAAATTCCTAATAAATTTCCTATAAGACTTGGCTAACCCATGGAAACTTCTTACCTCAGTTGGTGTGGTAGGTGGTGGCTAGTTTAGTATAGTTGCAAATTTGTCTTGATCCATCTTCAAGAACCCCTTGGACACTACAAAGCCTGAGTACACAAGTTATTTCTTTAAAAAATCACATTTCTCAAGGTTAATAGCCAACTTCTCTTCATGTATCCTCTACAATATAGCCTCCACATGCTTGATATGCTCCTCTCTTATTCTTCTAAATATCAGTATATCATCAAGATATACAACTACAAACTTCCCTGTGAATTCCATGAGCACTTCATTCATCAGCCTCATGAATGTGCCCAGAGCATTTGTGAGGACAAATGGCATCACAAGTCACTCATACAACCCATCAGTGGTCTTTAATGTTGTTTTCCATTCATCTCCCTCTTTCATCCTGATTTGGTGATAACAACTTTTCCAATCAAGCTTAGTGAAATACATTTCCCCTCCAAGACAATCCATGAGATCCTCAATCCTAGGTATGGGGAACCTATACCTTATTGTAATTCTATTTATAGCCCTTAAATTTGTGGACAGTCTCCATTTTCCTCCCTTCTTGGATGCCAACACAACCTAGCCTGCACATGGGCTTATACTCTTCTTGATCAAGCCTTGATCCAAGAGTTCTTCCACTTGCCTTGCCACTTCCAAATTATGATCAGGGTTAAGATTATAAGCTGCCTTATTAGGAAAAGATGCACCAGGGACAAATTCTATATGATTACTTATCACTCTTCTAGGAGGCAGGCTTGAAGGAGTTCCACCACTCACTATATCTCTATACTTCTCAACCAAATCATGAATCACTGATGGTAAAGATTCCTTGACTGGTGTCTCCTCTTCTTTGGGCTTTAGGACTATAGCATACCCTTCATTATCTTTATCCTTAAGATCTTTCACAAACTCCTTTCCACTATACAATAAAATACTAGGAGTCTTGGGCTATGGCTCATCCTCTTCCAACAAAGACTGAATCTTGAATGTTCTACCTCATTTCTTGAATGTTATGGAATTCTCCTTCCCATCATACACTACCCCATTGTCATATTTCCAAGGTCTTCCTAGCAGAAAATGACAAGTATCCATTGTAAGATGTCACAAAGAAACTTGTCCCTAGAACCTTCTATTGAAAACTCAACCCATGTTTGTTTATTCACCAATACGCTTTGGATTATATTGAGCCATGTCACCCTTTATGGATTCACATGGGGTAATTTGGTTAGCTTGATCTTATCTACTACCTCCTCTAATATGATGTTATCTATGGAACCTGAATCCACAATCACCTTAAAAAAATTTCCAAGGATCTTACATCTTATCCTAAACAAAGCCCTCATATGTTTGGGTTCATCCTTGACTGGTTGCTGTATCAACACATTAATTGATTATTTTTCTTGTTGCTGGGATATAAGACACAATCTTTGAAACTCCTCTATATAAGAGGCCACATCCATGTATTTTTGTTTTAGATTTTCTCTTTTCCTATGGAGTTGGATTTCAAAATCCTCTGGCAGATGGTTTTCTTTTAGCTTGGTCATCATGGCATTCCATTTGGCTATAAGCTTGTTTTCCCATCCTTATCCTCATCTTGAAGATACTTCCACCATATTAGTGCTGCCCCTCTGAGTCTTGACTTGGCTACCTTGAGCTTCTTTGCCTCTGTCACACCTTCACACTCAAAATGGTTCTCCATTCCTTCAGTCCAATCCATCACTGCTTCAATGCCCATCTTCCCACTAAACAGTGGTATTCCCTCCAATTCCTTCCCTCCTAGGGATTTTATGGCTTTTAGGAAGGGTTATTCATTCAAGATAGGGTTTGGTTCAGGGATAATGTCTTCCTCAGCAATAATTTTACTCCTATGACTACTTTCAACATCTTTGTTCCTAGGTGCATTAACAACTTATTCTAGCCTTATCTTCATTCCTTCTAAGGCTTCTTCAAGGATTCCTTTTTTCTCCTTTTTCTCATCCACCTCCTTAGCTAGCTCTGCATTAGTCACCATCCTTGAATCTCACACTTATTCACGAGTACTTGCAGACATATAATATTCTCCTAAGTCTTTAAATTGCTCTGATACAACTCTGATGTAACTACAAGCCTTGCTCTCTACCCTACTCTCAATTAGGGTCTTTAATAGGCCTCTTCTCTAGCCTAGTGGGGATCTTCTCTAATCCTAACATCTAAGGTTCCTCTTCTAAAGAACCCCCTCTAATTCAGCTTGTGTCCACCAATCAAGAAAATACAACATGCTTCACAAAGCCCCATGGAGGTCTCTTCACTCCTCCTTCACTATCTGATCCATAATGTTCAAGATCATACAAATATAGAGAGATAGGCTTCAAATTAGGTCATTTGGATCCAATCCAATGTTTTCCCACACTTCTTGCAATGAAACTCTAATCAAGTTCAAGAATTCCCTTCAAGAACACCCAAATAGGGCTACAAGAAATTAGGCCTAATTAGTCACCTTTTGCTTGTATCTTAAAATACTCCCAATCAAGTACCTAAAAAAATCCCATTTTCAAACACCCTTTATGGAACCCTTCAAGATTTTACTAGTCTCCACTCCCGAAACTTTCCGTACACTAGAGTGTTATAATCATGCCTGAAATTAAGGATTTCAAGACATTATGACTGGTTGCATAGGGGTTTGGTTTCTTGGCACTTAAAAATCTTCACCCAATCTTCTCCTTCGATTTGGGGCTTCTTCAAATGTGAAATTACCTCTCCACAATCTGAAGTTGAAGCATTCAATGCATTCAACCCACTGTAACTCACTTGCAAGGCTTTGTAGTCCCTAGTCATACATCACAAGCTCACCTAGGGCATCATTGAAAAAATGGAAGACAAGCTTCGCATGGCCCCTTCTTATGCACACATATAGTACAAAGAGTTACCTCACCCATTCCAAGATCCTGTACAAT
Source organism: Thuja plicata (assembly GCA_018584345.1). Taxonomy (NCBI): domain Eukaryota; kingdom Viridiplantae; phylum Streptophyta; class Pinopsida; order Cupressales; family Cupressaceae; genus Thuja; species Thuja plicata. The sequence goes on from MU226290.1 coordinate 370,528, forward strand.
TTCTATGGTGGAATGATGAGCTATGACTCCATTTGCAAAGCATGCCTAGTTTAGACCAGCGACATGGCTTAAAACAAAATAATTTACAAAAATAACTAAGAAATTTTTTTTAAAATAATGTATTTCCACATAGAATTTCAAAATGAGCTACTCTAACTTATTCATATATCATATTAACCAATCTAATCCATTAAAATACTCCAAACAAAGAAAATCTCCAAATTGCTTAGAAAACTTGTCTCTCTTCAATTACCCTTCTTCTAAAATGTCATCCAACCTTATGCAAAGCTCAATGGTGGACTCATATAGTTGACCAAATCCCTATCTCAACCGTTTTAGACAATTAAGAAACCACTTTTTTCAAAAATGTAATCATGCAACAAATGTTGTCAATGTTGTCAATGTCCACATTGACAACTTTTACAAGTTTTGGGTTTTGCATACAAACTTGGTCACTATCACATGAAACTCAACGAAAAGACTATCTAAGGTAATTAAAACATCAAATAGGTCTGGAAAATACTCTTTTTTTCAATTTAAACCTAAAATGCATAAATACAACTTTTGTCACCGTGATTGATAATATTGACAACTTGGACAATCCTTGACACTTAGGTTCCAAGTGACGTAATGAGATCTCCTAACCTATCACACCACACTTTAGGACCGTCTAGTCCTATTATTTCACTAGTGGTTTGGCTAAGACCACTACAAGAAAAAAACACATAAGAAGCCCTAGGTTACCCTTTAGCTCTACATAGGTGCTCCTGCACCAACATTTAACTTACTCGATATACTGCAGATTTCAAGACTTATGAAGTTTTGATTCATTTTTGCATCGGTTATCGAAGCCATTCGAATAGTTTGGTAAACATAACTAAGGGTTTGAAACCCTAATAGTATGGCGATGCTCCCACTATGATTGTGGCGGTGATTCTCAGACTTTTCTCGCTCCACTGAGGCTCAGGATGTTTGAATTGGAGTTTTTCATTGTGAACTGGACTCGACTTCTATTTAACTAAAACTCTTCACTGCTGATTTGGGCTCTATTTTAATCATCTTCACTATCGATTTGAACTGGATTCAAGGTTGTGAAGGTAAGTACTATCTCTTCAATACTTTGTTAACTATTTCACATTGATTTACTACTTTCTTTGATGATGGCTACGAATCTAGAGATGATAATACATAACTATTGTTTATGATATTGGGATTTACATCTGTTTGTAATGTATTTGGGGAATTTTCACTATTACTGTCTTTTCCTTTTCATGCATCACCTTCATTAACTGTTCATTTTTTGTTGAACTTTTTGTTGAACTAGATTTTTTTGATAATTTCTAGATTTCTTCCTCCTGTCAGTTGAACTTGTTGTAGATAGTCGATAGTTTTTTGAAGATAAAACATTTGTTTTAATTATTGGCTCTTTGATTTGAGGTCTTTACCATCCATTAACTGCTTACCATTGTCAAAATTGGGGTTTTAGTTACTTTATCTGTTACTGGTAGTAACCACACTATTTGGTTCTTTAATCTTCACTATCAGATGGCTGCTTGTTCTTAGCTCGACATTATCAAGATATGTACCATTCTTTTATGGCCCGACCACAAACTTTGACTTCAGTGAGAAACAATGTTTGTGGGATTTGAGCACGGGCTCGTGACACCCACAAAAATTACTATATTTAGTTGGCTGATAACTGCAATGCATATTTCTATTATTTACTCTTAGATCCAACTGTTATTTTCTCTTCTTTGTCCATGCATATTACTATTGCATTTGATCCTTTACATTATCTTGACCTCAACAGGGTCTAAACCCTTACTGTTACATTGTAAGCTCTTTTAGATCCATTGCTTGCATAACAACATTACTGATCAGTCAATACTTGATTTTCAATGTTGCTGATCTTGACTTGATGTACTCATGTTTTGTCATATGACCATTATTGAATTGTTCATTGTTTCTTCCATCATTTCTGAACCCGATCTCTTGTTTGATAGCACTGTAGTTATTCATGTAGATATGCAAACCTGTGTGAAATTTATCATATCTGGTAATGCATGAATTTTAAGATAATACACCACAGTTTGATTGATCATATTGATGCATCTATTTCATTTTCTTGCACATGTCCATATGAGGTTTGAGCATGGGCTTGTGACACCCACAAACATTGTTTCTTTTTATTACAATCATTCAGGAATTTTATATTACACCAATCATAATCATGCCACTTTTTCAAGATAGCACTAGTTTTTTTGAAAATTATAACTATGATCATTATGTTAATGTTTTTTCCTTCCATAAGATGGGGAAGAAGATAACAACAAGATATTTTTATGAGCTACTATAGTGTTTGGATGATCAAAGAAATGATTTTCCACACATTATAGTAGCTCAGGATGACGTGGCTAATTATTATCATCTTCTCCATTGCATCGTTAAATACAGTAAAAAGGTTTTATAAAGATATATGTCCCTTTGATAACGCTATTCAGTTTGTGTAGATGGATATTTTTCCCTTCTTTTCATGTTATTGACAAATGTGTAATATTTAGAGTATGATTATTTACATTCAAGGTTCCATGCAGTGCTTAGATCCAACTTGGATCTAACCCCTCCTTTTCCATGATGTAGGACACGAGACCTAATGAAGACTCAGGATGCAGGACACATGAGATGGATGCTTAGAAGATGAAGACTTAAGAAGATGCAAACAAAAGACCTAAAGAGGCAATGTATGGACTCCTATTCTCATATATCTATCATGTTTTCTATCTTGCATGTGTTTTTCTCTAAGTTTTCAATGTAAAAATGTATAATTAAGACAACATCCTTTGTTACATTCAGTTTGAATGCACAATTTTAATCATTGTGTATGAGTTGTAATTGAAAATTGATTAATAATTAGAGTACAATATCTGATGCTATTAATGCAATGAAAATGTATCACCATCTACATTAAGTTAAATACTAGTGTTAGAGAATATACTTTTATGCAATCTTTTGCTATAACATTTGTTATTTTCCTGCATTAGACAAATAATGTAACACTTGTGTGTGTGTAAATGGGTACCTACTAGAAGCAACACAAACACTCAATAGATCATTATATTAGCATCATGGGGTTAGTAAAAATATGAAAAACATAGAGAACCCACTAAAACCGACATATTGCCTTCTAACTAGGAGGAGTGTGACCAACAACATATCAGCCCTCAGAATATGCTATTGAATCAGTGACTAATACAACCTAGCATGAAGGATTTTGACTTAAAACAAGATAAATGACAATAAAAGCATGCATTTTAACTCTAAATGATGAAATAACAATGATAAACTAGCATGTAATAAGATGTAATGTAATTATATGATAAAAATGGCAGCATAACAATGCAATTCTAATCTCTAGTGAAGGCTTATTTGCTGTCAAAACAGGCTTCTATTTATAGAAGAATGGGAGAGAGAGAGGGGGGGACAAGGTTCATTTATGAATCAGGAGGCCCAATAAATGAATATGTAAGAGCTATTAATGCCTAAGGCATTAATAAGGCAT
>MU226290.1:430413-467461 GCA_018584345.1 Thuja plicata
AAATACCCTAGTTTACATTATCTTCAAATTCCTTATAGTTTTCTGGCAATAGGTGTTCAAAAATGAAGTTTTTTCTCAAAATGTTGATCTTTGTGTCAAAGTTGGCCAAAAAGTGGGACACACTATTTTGGGATCACCCTTAGTCCAGCTAATAGACTTTCTCATCCATTGTCACATGCAATTTGTAGCTATGAGTCCAAATCTTCAACTTGATGTGTAGTTTTCCCATGTATTGTTATCCCAAACATATGAGTTACCGAATCATTTTTGTTGATAGGCAGTTTCATTTTCTTTAGGCTTCCATGCTTGCCTTTTCTTCTTCCTACATTCAAGAGATGTGTTCCCATGCATTTTTCAATTTGGACAGTATTTGTCTATGTAGGTTTCCTTCTTTGGTGGTTTCACCTCATATTTACATTCATATGCTTTATGTCCTTTCTTATTGCATTTATAAAAAATTCCTATGAATGAAGGTGTGGATTTAGGAATAAATTTTACTTTTCTACTGTAAAATTTGATGTGTGGCCTGCTTTTCCATAGTGATTGCATGACTTCTTCCTTGGTCTTGGATTTTTGTAGATGTTCTTTGGATCAGCTTGGTATGGTGATTCTCCATTCTCGGTATACCCTTGTCTGGTATTGTTTTTTACTCTTCTTTTTCCATCCACAAAACATCCATCCTTTTCATGCTTTCTTCAACTCTCTTGATCATGTCATTGTGTTGTTGCTAAATTCTCACTTCATGCTTCAGTTTTTCATTTTCTTCACTTAGTTCACCAATAGCTTCTATCCTTTCAATGAGTTCTATGTTCATTCTGTTTGCCTCCTAACTCATAAGAATAATCTGATTGGTGATTTCATGATGATTTTTTGTAAGTCTTTGTATTTTGTACTCTTTCTCTTATAGATTTTTAGTTATCTTCCTCCTATCATCAATAGTTAGTGTTCTTTCTTTCTCATCTTGTATAGCATTGTTCATGACATCAATCATTCTTACCATTTGCATCTCTGGACCAATTTGTACAGATTTCACTTGTCTAACCAGATGTTGATTGATTTCATTCAGACTTGTGATGCTTTCTTCAAATTTGTTTGATGCTTTACTAGATGTATATTGTGATGACTCAAATAGATTAGGTATCTCCTCTTCATGGTAGTCTGTTTCATTAGAACAAGATGCCATAATATTTATTTCATCCAATAACTATCTCATCTGGATTCTAGCATCTTTATCTTGCTCATAGAAGATATGTATCTCTAACTTCTCATTCTCAATACTCTTGTCTAGGTTTTAGCTTTCCATTCTATGATCCTTTCTCTTAAGTCTTTAAAATTTTCCAAATAAGAGATCTATCTCTCATACCAATTTTTGGAAATAATGGAATGGTGTACTGAGAGGGGAGGGGTGAATCAATACCCTAAAAACTTTAATCACTTAACCTTAATACTTTATGTAATCAATTGTATTACCAACCATGTAAGCTATTCTATCTTTGTGTAAGTTATATCAAATCATAAACTCAATAAGCATGTAAAACATTCATATAAACATTTATGAAATGTATAAACAGATGAAACAAGATTTGGTAATGTAGAAAACCGCTATTAGAAGGTAAAAATTGTGGTGAAAATGAAACCCACAAATCTTCACTATCTATAGAATAAAAGGGGCCGGTTAAGGCTTACAATTTAATCACTTCTGAGGATCTACCCTATTAGGAGTATTATGTAGAGACTAGTTAAGGTCTACTCTATTAAGAGCTTTAGCAACACTTTTTAGTGTGCACTTGGTTAAGAGATTCATGAAGGATTGTTAAATCCACCTTTCACAAGGATTTCTTTTATTTTCTACACTTGTTAGAATGTAGTCAAAAATATTTAGTGACCTGAGTATGTGCAATCTATAATTTCTGATTACATATCCATTAAAGATTACATATATAATTTATCAACTATTGTTATTGATCAATACCTCTATTGCTTATTAGCCTTGAATCTGGTTCTTGATAACCTAATTCATCTTTTGTTTTTCATGCTTTAAACTCTTAGTTTGATCCATAGATGTGCTCCTCAGCTACAATCATCATCACACACATGTGTTCTGATAGATTACATATCTATTTATATAATGACTTTACCTAAGTGACTTTCACATATTACAAAGATAACTCTATGATCAAAGGTTTAGAACTTGACCTTGATCTCCTACTTTGCATGTTTTCAATTAGTTAGATTGATTAAAACAATTACAAATACATTGATTTTCCCTAAAGAAATGGATTTAAAGCTAATAGAAAAGATAAATATAAAACACAACTATTTTATCTCACATGGAATTCAAATCCACATTTCTTGAGATTGTAACTGTCTCTTGGTAGAATGGTCCTCGGGTTTCTCTTTGGTATGTCAACTTTCATCTATTCTGTCGGTTTGCACTTTACTCTGCTTGTCGGGTTTTCTATGTTGGGTTTCTCTATTAGGTTCCCTTGTAACATTTTTGGGTTGCACTGTGTCATTGAGTTATCTTGTAAACATGTCTTTCAGTGTGCTCTATCCCTATCTTTTGATGTTGGTGATATCGATGGTTCCAAAACTATTTTCCTTTCATATACTAATGGAAAAATATGTCTTCAATCTCCCCTTTTGACATTAGTATCAAAAAATGATATGTGCAAATACTAAAATGATTAGTAATGCACACCATATTTTTACCTTGTCATTTATGACTCCCCCTATATATATGCTGGTATAGTATATGTATATAAACTTATCATCTCCTTTATACATATCATTTTCCCTTTGTACCCTATTAATTTCCTCCTATATATATCATTTTCCCCCTTTTTTGATAGTAAGGGAAAAGGTGTAATCACTTACACCTTGTCAAAAATTTGGGAGTGATAGTTTTTCATTTCCTCCATCATATTATCCCATTTCTCTTGAAGGTTTTCAAGTGTCATTTTCTCTAATGTGATCCTTAAATGCATATACTAGATTTTTTCAATGATAGAAATCTCTGGGGTGGATATAAATAGCCTTGTCATTGTATTATGTTTATGCAGTAGTGTCAGATTTGGTAAGAGTAGAGCCTATAGCTCGGTTACCTCATCCCTAAACTTAGATTCTGCCTCTTGGATTTTAAGTCTCAACTTCTTAGCTTCCATTACCTTTGCATAATGTAATTTTATTGCTTTTTCTATTGTTGAGAGACTTTTGAGCACTAGAATTTAGATCTGCATCTAGTTGTGCAATCTTTTCACTATTCTCCTTAGTGAATTTATTTAAAGTGCTTAACTGTTGAACTAAGCCTATTGCTTCTGAAATGATAGGTTCTAACTCACTTAGTTTTTTAGACAACTTCACCTTGTTTCTTTGCCATTTCTTGGCTGATTTTCTCATTTAATTTGTACTGGTACTTCTTCTCTTGTCTTTCTTCAATTGCTTTTTCTGTATACATATTCAATGATTGGATGGCATCAGTAAGAATGGTAAGTTGATCAAGGATTGGAACATTGTGATCAACATCTATGCCACGAAAAATCTATGTTAATATGTACCTTTTTGTTTGTAGCACTTGTGATTCCTTGTGCTCCTTCCTAATCTTTTCTTTGATATCTTTTCTCTGACATATTTCTCCATACTAAATTAGAGAATCATAATCCAATGTAGTTGGATCACATTTTGGTATCTCTATAATTTCATCCAGTGTAACTTGTAGTTTGTTTTTCTTGTTCTTGTTCTTCTTCTTGGATATTGTATGGGAAGTACCTGTATGTAACACCAAAGCAAGATCATTTTCTTGGTTAGATGTACTTCATGAAGGGTTTGGTGGTGTTGAGTCTTTTCTTGCTCATAATCTACCTTTCGGTTCGGAGTGGACGTCTCCAAGTCAACCTTTAGTTTATCTGCAACATGTCCCTCAGTATCCTTAGGAGTAGTATGATATTTCTTCTCTTCTTCACCTTTGTCTTTTTTATCTCCATCTTTTTCTTTTTGTTCTCCATCTACTACATTATTTTCATCATTTGTATCTTTCTATTCATCAGATGTGTGTTATTGTGCCTCTGCACTGTTGATGATTTATAGCTTCGGTCAGAGTAACCCCTTGAAATCATATGTATAAGTAATGCTGATTATACCATTAACATTATTAATGATTTGTTAATATGTATGTATAAATTTTAATATATGTAATAATAATAAGTGTTCTTATTATTATATATATGAGCATTTATACATACATAATTTATGATTGGAATATTAAATCATTAATCATGCTGTTGATAAATCAATGAGATTAAATTCATGGTGAATCAATAAGCAATATCGATTATATTAATCTTAAGATTAAATTGAATTTATAATCATGCTGAGCACCAAATTATTTATCATTTGGTAAATGATCATAAGTATCGATTATATTGATTATCAAATGGAATGATCAATATAATAATCGATTATCCACATTAAACAGTTCGATATTATTAATTGATGTTTGAATCGACTTTGATCGATCATCAATATCAAACGATTATGAGAATCGTTACCTTTCTGTTAATAATAATAAACGATTATGTGGATCGTTGTTTACAGAGGCATCTTGATGAAGAGACATGTCATGTACGTGGAGGCATGTCTATTCATCGACATGCCCAAACCATGTCATATATATCATGATCGATTTCGATTCTAAATGCAAGCCAATAAGACATCGATCTCCTTCATTTGCAGTCCAGCAAATACTTTGTGAATTAATTTGTGTTCTCATATTTGCAGCGACCTGCACATAGAGTTCATAGTCATATAGTTTAATTGTGAACTAAGGTTATATAAGGAAAAGTTAAAAGCCATATAAATCTGATCCAGAACTTAACATGCACCCTTATCCTCAGAAATGTTTGCATCTGGCTTGGGTGAGTTTTCCTTTTGTGACATTTTATTAATAGCTTGTATTAAAAATGGAATTTGGCCTGGAATATTCACCTATGCAACATCTATTGTTGTGTCATATTTGTTGGTTTCGGTAAGGACAACAATGACATATTCATCTTTCTATACCTCATCAGCAGGATCTCCTTCGGTAACATAAATGATAGTATTATTGGGCCATGTTTCATCTATGGTATCCTTGTCCTTTTTACCTACTGTGTTCAATGCTTCTTCATTTACATCCTCAACATCAGTTATAGTAATGTGCTTTGGGCTCAATTTAGCCTCATCTTCAACAATGTGTGGCTTTTTGATAAGATCTAATTGTGGCTTGGGGCTTGAATCCCTTTTTGGCACATCAAGTATCTTTCTCCATTCATCATAATTTTTTCTATAAAGCTCAATTAGATGTCCCTAAAGAACTTTGTAGGCTCTTAAGTTTTGTGAGAACCTATTGGAATTTTTCTTCATCATTTCTTCAATCTCTTCCATCTTAGATTAAGGTGGCATGACTGAAACTAGGGATCTTTCCCTTATTGTTTTCTCTTCCTTTAGTGCATATTTCCACCTTGCTGACAATATATTTATAAGTTCTTGTGGCATTTTATCTTCAAATTGTATTGGAACATATTTGAATACACACGTTGTTGTTATGATTGCCTCTTCGAACTTATCCTTGTCCTTGGGATCTACAATTAGCCATTTTCTAATCTTGGGGTCACTTATTGAACCTGACTTAATAATTGATGCACGTACCTCATCAATGGTGGTAGGGAACTTGTTCTTAACATGTTGTTCATCATGTTGAGTGTCCTCTATGTCTTCCTTAGTTCTCAGGAACTTTCTTCTTTTTGTTGGTGCATTTTTTCTTGATTGAGACTTCCTTTTGTATGTCCTTTCTTGTGGTTTCTTAACCAGTGAAGGAATTGCATCCTTTGTTTTCTCACTTTTGTTCCCCAATGCAGCCGTAGTTCTTGGTTTCTTTGCTGCTGCTGGTGGTGCATTGGAATATACAGATTCTAAGAAACTCAAATTTTCTTCTTCACTGATGGGTGACTATCCATCGATGTTTTCCTTTTGTTCAGACTGTTAGTCATTTACTAACAAGTTTTTCTTCAGTGTCTTGACCATTTTGTCTTTCTTCCTATCAATATTCTTCACATGTAAGGCTATTTTTATTCTTTCCTTTGCTTCTTCATAGGTTCCAAACCTAGGTTGTGTCTTGTCCAATGCTTTATTTATCAATGCTTCAATTGCATTTGCGGCTTGATCTATGTTGACCTCATATTCAAGTGTTGCCATCCATGGTGTCCTCTATATAGCTGGCCTGATATAGCCGTAATCAGTGTCCACCATAAAACATATATCAGTCTTATACTTTTCTACTAACTGTTCTGGAATCATCATTCTTTTCTGCATTCTTTCCTTAAAACCAGTAAAGTATTCATCCATAACTGATACAAAATTATCACCTAGTGACTTAATGTATTCACTAATTTGTATGGTCACTTGTCAGGAAGTATCCTAGTTTACATTTCCTATTGATGCGAAGGATTCTTGAAAATAGAAAAATATGCACATTATAAGTGAACTAAACTTACATGGGTTAGACTTTGCAATCCTGATTGTCCTCATGTTCTCCTCCAATTGCTTCTTTATAATCTCATATAAGTCCAATTGTAGACCGTTCTTTACTATCTTATGGGAAGTGTCAGATGCTCCACACAAAATGCTATTTAACCTGCTGGCCTGTTAGAACTTGTAGCCTAGCACACATGCACCAAATTTTAGTTATGGATCTTTGATGGTGTTAACCTTTAATCCTCTGTTATCCCATACTGCACCTGTCATCTTCTCAATGATGGGGTGAGGAGGGTGTTTAAGTGCCTTGGGCTTCTCGGTTATAGGATAACTAGTAACTACGTGTATCACATCTCTGGTGATCAGTTTTGGCTCATCTACCCACATCTTTTGATCATGCACTCTTCTTAGCACTACTTGAATCCATTCAGTCTTGAACTCTCTTGGGAACATTAGGGTATTTTTCAGCCCTTTCACCTTGATATGTTTGTTCTCTTCTTTGATTTTCCTATCTGTACATAGCTTCTTGTAAGCTTGCTCAACTTCCAGGTCTCCATTTTCAAGAATCTTACAATGAATGTAGTAAACATCCTCAGTTAGTAAAAGCCTAGGTGGTATTTCTGAAAAAGCTACAGTGTTGTCAGGTTGAGATTGAATCTCTAGACAAAAATTATAATGAGGTTCCTTACATGTAGTGTTCTTGATGAGGTTAACCTTCTCATCCTTGGCATTTTTCAACTTGGAAGTGCGTAACATGGTTGCCATCGTTTCATGAAAATTAGGGCTCTTTTCATAAAAAAACATTGAGTTTAGTGATCTTTGTTACTTACTTCAACCTTACGTAGCTACTTTTAATTGGAATCTGAATGTTGTGATTCTAATTGGAGTGCTCAACAATCTGGTCGCTCTGGTTTTTCTCTACTCTGCTTTTTCTCTGCTTTTTCACTCTAAATTGCAGGTGAATAATGAGCTCTTTCATCACCCTATTTATAGATGGCTCCCTAACTGGCACACTTAATTCTCTACCCACTTTTTAGGTGTAAAAAATGAAGATGCTGTGGTTACATGCCAACTTTTTTTTTAGTGAAAAATCTGATTCTCGGGGCATGTGTTAACTCTTTCAACTTTTCACATGTTTACTGGTGGATCTCGATATTTGGCAAAGACAACAAAGATTTTTACTTTATTACCGATGAGTCTTAGGTTACATTAATTAACTTGGTTTTCTCATGTACATCGATGATTCTCGGTAAGCTTTGACAACTTAGATTTTGTATGTTAACCAATTCTTTTTAGTATGCATTGACCGACGAGATTAAATTCACATAATCATAATAGGTAATACCATAGTGCATCTTTGATCATGATAGTTTGGAATTTTAACTATGTATAATGGAACCGATGTAAAGCATAACTTGGTATAGTGCAGTTCCATACTTACTTGTTCATCTTAGGTGGGGGTGGTAATGTCACCAGATCCATTAGATAAGGTGTCACCATTTGTGTTTCTTGGTCAATCATCATTATCTGTATTTGTATCTTTCCTCCACATTTTGTTTCTCATCTTCCTGATGTCTTCAATGGTGTTTCCATTAGAATAGGTTTGATTACATGTAACGGATTGAATGTTTGATAATGTTAAGTTGAAGATAATAGAAGTCATTAAATCAGTTAATGGATTGTATTGTCACTGATTTCAACTTGATATCATCTGTACGGTCATGTACATAATGCCAAAGACTTCAGATAACCAAAGGAGCCAAGGTTATGCTTTCAGTAATACATAAAAGTCTTGTATTTACTAAGTGACAAACTACACCAAAGGAGTGCACACTGAAGAACAAAGAAAAGAAGAACAGTCATAGTGATACCTGACAATCAGAAGAATAGTATTTGCCAATGAAGAAAAACCACAGATTGCCTGATGAGAAAAGTCAGAAGGGTGCCTAATGAGTAAATTTCCAATGATGCACGATGGATGGAGATCACAAAGCCAACTAGAGTCTCACCGACGGATCAGTCAGTTGTCACCAATGGCTAACTGCAGTGGTGACCGATAGAAAAAAAAGTTTAGAAAATTGTGAAATATCGAGCTGGCAGAGCTAAATATAGACTTAACTAGTTGTCTACTTTGTTTTATTTGACCAGAGATAAGTGATTGATTTAAAGCTGATTTGTATAGTTGGCAAGAATATATCTATGAGACAAATTAGGAGTTATGCTTTAAATCCAATTGGCTGGATTGTTCATCACACCAAGAATAAAGAATCAACAAACAATGAATATTATGTCTATATAAGAGACAAGCTTAATTCATTTTTGAATGGGATTAAGGGAAGTGAATAGAAAGATTATGCTGAAGAGAAACTAATGAAGAACAACTTCATATAGTACTGATCAAATAAGCTGAAGGAGAGCTAAGGAATTCTTTAGAAACTGAAAAATAGTGAGCACAACATCATAGAGCAAAAAGTGTGGAGCACAAGGATTGAATTGATAAATTGGTCAGAGAGGTAATGTAGTTAAATAGATCTAAAAATCTGCAATTCAAGTTGCAATATGAAGGAGTCATAGTGTTTTAGTTTAACCATTGAAGCATCAAGTTTCTTAACCAAGAAGGACTTAAAAGTCTTCTATATATTGAGGTACATCTCAAGGAGTGCCAAAAAGGTTGATTCATGAAAGTAGCATTGGACTTTCCTGATACCTATTGACAGTCTAAGAAGGAGGCTGATTCAAGGATGGTAGAAATAGATGTAGATACTAAGTGACAACCTCTATGTATAAAATCCTTTAACAAGGTTGCACTTAACAGTATTTTTGTAACCTTTAACAAGGTTGGCTCCTAATAGGGCTCACTTCAGAAGAGTGAAAATTAGGGGTACTGGTCCTAGTGGTTTTTCCCTTAATAGGGTTTCCACATTAAAATCCATGTGTTATGTGTTTATGGTTTACTACTTTACTATTTTATATTTCACATATGCATTTCTGGATTGGTTGGTATACTCTACTTATTTACTGAGTTTTGGTAAATAGTTAGACTGCTTATCGGTAATCAAGGAGAATAAGGATTGACAAAGAAAACCAACAGACAATTAATTATTATTAGTATTTCATGGCATGCATCTTATAGGGAAATTATAATCTAAGATTTATTGATTAGTGGTTAAGGTTTTAAGGATAAATTTGAGGCCACTGATTCACCCCCCCCCCCTTCTTAGTTATTACTAACAATTGGTATCAAAGCTTGTGTGCTTAGAAGGAAGGTTTCAAGACCTAAGTCAAGATCACAAGATGAACAGACGAGATGTGCCCAAGTTAAACAAAGACAACTTTGCTTCATGGAAAAGCAGTATAAGACTCCACATATCAGGTATTGGTAATGATGTTACTCAATTCCTAGATACTGAATATGTGTTTCCCATAGGAGCATTAACAATAGATCAATTAAGAGAGAAGCATGATAACAACTGCATGGTCATAGAGCTTTCTTCCTCACTCTCTAATGTTGTATTTGAAGATGTCAAAGATTGCAAAACTAAAAAGAACATGTGGGACAAACTGAAGCTTGAACATGGAGGTGATACAAATGTTTTGAGAGCAAAGGAAGAAATCCTTAGAGGAAATTTTGATGATCTCAGAATGAAAGAAGGAAAAAACATCACACAATACAGAACAAGAATCAAAGAAGTAGTCAATGCTATATGAGGAGTTGGAGGTACACTTGAAGAGGAGACAATGGTAAGTAAAATCTTAATAACCTTACTGCCTGTATATGCTATTAGAGTTTTTTCCATTCAAGAAATGAGCGTAGTAGCGAACAATACAGTTACTCTTGATAGTGTAATTGGTAGACTGATTTCATTTGAGATGAATACCTTTGATAATAGTGTCTTACCAAACTTAGAGTATGCATTTAAATCTTCTATGAGAATAAGAAAATCAAGCCATAGACACACATATAAAAGAGATAGTGAAAGTGAAAGTGAAGAAGAAGATCTAGATGAAATAGAAGCACTTATGGCTAGAAGAATGCAGAGAGGCAAAGGTAAATACAAAGGCAAGTTACAACTTGTATTATTTAATTATAAAGAGATTGGACACTTTGCTGCAAGATGTCCTAATAGAAGAAAAGATGGCAGAGTTAATGACAGATCTTTTGAGAAGAAATCTGAAAGAGGTGATAACAAAGTGTATAGTCGGAAAATGGAAGCACTTCCATTGTAGATGTGTTTAGCCTTTTGAGTAAGTGGTTTGGGGTCATGGAAAGTTCCTTGAATGGGTTCCTGATCTTGACATGGCTTCCCCCCTATCCTGTCCCTCTTTCCACGCTTATTTAGCCTGATTTCTACATTCTGAACTGCAGACTGGTGATTCTAGGCTTCAGGGTCACGGTCAACATTTTAGGTCTATGTTGACCTCAATGGTCAACCTTGACCCTGACCAAGGTAAAGGTTGACCTTGACCTTGACCCAGGGTTTAGATCCTGAGGTCTCACAGTTTTTGGAGGTCGGCCTTTGCAAAAAGTATTTCCCACTTCCGAGTCAGTTGTTTGAGGATCCGAAGAATTGATTCTTAAATTATATTTAATATAGGTCCTCTCCTAGGGGTAAAGGATTTAATGGGAATTTAATCCTCCTATGTAGGCCTCCTTAGAAGATTGTGCCCTAATTTCATATAAAAGGGGAGCTTTCTCTCTCATTTTCTCTAACTATCATCAAGCGAACGAAGTCTTCTAATCAAGCATTCTCAAGCTATCTTCAAGTGTGATTCAAGAAAGAAATCAAGCAATATTTCAAGTAAGAATTCATCCATTCAAGTATCCACTGTCATGAAGGAGATCCATTAGAGGCCATTGAAGGATTGAAGCTACATAGTGCCCTTTTGGTGATCTCTCCATCCACCTTCTTCCAAGCCTATTCCAAATTCAAGAACCCATTCAAGAATTGGTGTTGGATATCTACAAGAAAGAGATTGAAAACATCTTACCTTTCTGCATTCCACATTTTGAATCATACTTGTAGATTCAAGGATTCAAATCTGCCATAGGGACTTTTTCAAGCAAGGTGAATTTATGCATTTACTTTGTCCATTTCTGCAATTTAAATTACATATTATTGAGGTTAATTCCTAAACCAGGGTTTGACCAAGGAAAACCCCTCCCCCACAACAAACAATCCCCTTTTTCTTGTAGGTACAAGTTTAGAACAAGTGATTTGAGACCAGATCTGGATACCCTTTTTGGCTTTCTTTCGGACGGCGCGAACAAATTTTCTGTCGGACCTGTGTAGGTCAGGGTCAACATTATTGGGTTAGGGTTGACATTTGTGGGTCAAGGTAGACCTTTTTCATAAGATTACATTGGAATGAAAAATGATTTCTAGGTTTTGTTCATCTCTGTGTTTTGGTTCTGGATCAACTATCAGTTTTTCCAAAAATAGTCTACGAACCTCAGAAAATAGCATTCTTTGATATGCAATATTTCAATGTTAGTGCATTTCTCCTATTTCTTCAATTACTATCATATATCATTTCTATACATATAATTAATAGAATTTAAGGTATCTCTTTTGTTATTCTCCTTTCCAAATAGTTGATTCATTTGTGCATTAGCCCTTCTCTTGGGTTGATCAACTTGGATCTTCCATTTGTGTATTTGGGAATAAAAAAGGAACATCTTATCTTCTCCCTAATCACAATTACAATATCAATCAATTCAATTCAATTAAAGTTAAGGAATTCAATACAATCTAGGCAACTTAAAGAACAATTTATGCATCAACAAATTTCCTATTTCAAACATTACATTTCAAGATAATTAATAATCTATCAAACCCTTCTTTCTTAACACATTATACATATCTCTATATTCCACCCACCCCTTTACATTCTAAAGATAAGAATACACTCGATTTTCTTCCTTTACATTTTGGTGAACCTGCAATAGACAACTCTTTCTTTTTGGTGTTAGATTTACATTGTTTATGCTAGATCTTGCATTTTCTTTCAAATTGCATTTAAATCAAAATTTTGTGTTAGTTCATTTGCATTGTATTGGTGTATGAGCTTTACCATATCTAGTCCTACTTATAGTATCCCGGTTAGAAGAAGCCATAGACTTATGGGTTCCTTTGATCCTGAGTCTTCCTCTCCTTTCCTTAGGATCCCGAATGACAATTTGATAACTCATGATTCCAATCCTTCCATGGAGCATAAATCTTCTCACTCATCTCATGATGAATATGATTCTTTGAGAGTTCCTCCTGAACAAGTGCAAAACCTTTCAACCAAACTTGATAAAATGGGAAATTAGCTTATCCAAGAAAACCATAATCAAGATTCTATCCAAGCTATAGAGGCTCTTAAGAAAGTTCTCCATGATAATGATCAAGGTATTTATTTCTTGCGTAGTATTACTCATCTTGTGAATTTGAATGTTAAGCCTTTAACTCAAGAAGCTCAAGAGTTAGGGGTCACACCTATTGTAACTAGTGTAGGACCTTCTTCTATTTGTCTACCTAGTATTCCTACTAACACTCCTCCTTTGATAACAACTTCTCTCCCTAGAACACCTATTCCTGTGAGTGCTCTACTATTATCTTTACCTACCCGACAACCCTCATATCATAGTGTGCTTTTTACTTATACTAATCCTCTTCCAACTGTGGTTCCTAATGTTCCAGCAGTTGTGTCTTCTATTCCTGTCGCTTCTTACACTTTTCCTAGTGTTCCTAATATTTCTATGCCACCTGTTTCCTCTAATGATTCTACAATTATTATTTTGGCTCAAACTGTGTCATCTTTACAACAACAACAACTCACATCTTTAACTCAATCAAAATTTAGCATTCCTACATGTGATATGGGTAGTCCTTTATCTCTAAAAATCATTCGTGCTATTGTCCCTCAGCAAGCCGATATGCCTCATCTTGAGAATTACAATGGTAAAGGTGATCCTGTTACTCATGTTAAAACATTTCAAATCCTTTGTAGTAATTATGCTCATGACTATAGGATTTTAGCTAAATTTTTTGCTAGAACCTTTTGAGATAAGGCTTTACAATGGTATTGTTCCTTACCTCCCTATTCCATTAATTCTTTTCCTAAACTTGCTAATTCCTTCATTCAACAATTTCAAAATAACATCGGACCACAAGTGTCCTTATCTGATTTAATGCATTGTAAACAAAACACTAAGGAAAAAATTGACTGACTTTATTGGTAGATTTAAGCATTTGCATGCTCAAATTTCTTATCCTATTCCTGATGTTGATATTCAACATATGTTTATTTCAAACTTACAAAATGATATTAGGGATAAAATTCTGCTTACTGAATTTACCTCCTTTCAACAATTATGTGCAACACTTCACCATTATCAATTACAAGTGAGTCAGTTTGAGAGCAACACTCCAATGGCTCCTGTTCTAGTTGATAAGGGTGACAATGCTCCTAATCCTAATAAGTTTCAAAAACCTAACAACTATGTCAAGATTAATAGACAAACAAATGCGGTTGTTGATCAAGTTGTGGCTACATTTAATAGTGCTCCTACATCCACTGCTTTCCATATGAATCGTACATTTACTCCTCTCTCTAAAACTTTGCATCCTATAATGAGTAGGTTGTTAAGTGCTAGTATGATTACTTTGCCTCTTATTCGACCTCTCCTTCCTACCATGATAGCTTCAAAATCCTATGATTCTAAAGCTTTCTGCCAATACCATTGCCAGAATGGCCATGACACTAAAAAATGTTACTCTCTAAAGCAAAAGATTCAAGACTTAATTGATTCTAAAGATTTGTCTGTTGATAATTTTGATGGTAATGTGAATAAATTTGTTTCTCCTCCTATTCAAAACCTTCAAATCTATACCAATCCTTTACCTACACATGATACTAATACTATAGCTCAACCATCTTTTGTAGACATTGTTTTTTATTCAAAGATGGATGATCTTAATAACATTGTTAATCATGTGAAGAGTGTTGTTCCATCTAAACTTATTGTTCAAGATCCTTCACCTCCACTTCAACTGCCAATTCCACCTAAAATTCAAAACCAAACTAAGGATAAGCGACCTAGGGAACTCTTAATTATCTTTGATGATTCTGAAACAATTAAAGCTCCCGATGGTCCCCTTTATATCTATGCTAGGATTTCTAAAATACCCACTTGTAGTTGTCTAGTTGATCCCACATCTTTAATCAATGTCATTACTGAGGAAAATCTTTTTATGAAAGGCTTAAAATGTGATTTTTATGATTCATCTGATGCATGGATCCAAACTTGTAATGGCTTTCTTTATCCTGCACTTGGTTGTATTAATTTACCGATCGAACTTTGTGGTAAGGTTATAGATACTACCTTCATTATTATTCCTACTTCTAATCAATTTCAAATCAAATTTGGTTTACCTTGGATAACTGCTATGCATGCTATTGCTTCTCCCATTCATAAATGTATTAAGTTCATTCATAATGGCGAAGTCAAAACAATTAATCATAGTTTGTTTCAACCTTCTAGGCCTAGAGATTGTCTTACTCTCAATTTTCTTCAGCGTTCATTACCTAATTCATGTCCTTCTCACCCTGATCATCTCTTTCATTCTTATCAAGCTTACAAACATTGGAAAATTTCTGAGTTAAGTATGCCTCAGATTGATTCTAACCATGGTCTTTTGCCTACTCCTGCAATACCTCCTTTATCCATTGCTACTAATAAAATTGATCAAACTCCTACTCTTCCATTACAACCTATCAATAATCCTCCTATGGAACTTGTGAAGGAACCTATTGTTATCCCTCCTAGTTCTCAACATGTGCCAAACAAAGTTAAATGTAACAAAGCTGCTAATGAACGTCGTAAGAAGTGTAGAGCTAGTGCTAGAGCCCGTGCTTCTATGATTTGAAACTCATTACCTACCTTCGATCAACCTATGCCAGATGCATTGGATGTTAATATTCATGATGTTAAGACAAACGATTTTGATGATCCTATTTCAATCAACCTTGATGAGGAGGACACTCTCGATGATCCTATTGATCTTAGTGATGAATATGAGACCGTTGAACTTGATAATGATTTACCTTATATGCTTTCAACCCAATTAACAATTACACCTAGTAATGAGCATTATGATTCTCAAGAGGATCCTTGTTTGGAACTAGCTATCATTCCTACTATATTGGATATAGTCCCTCTTGCGAGTTGCCCACCTACCCTAAATAACATAAGCCAAGATGGGGAAGGTTGACAACATGCTTGATTGGCTTATCCTTTATGGTAGCCCTTTTTGTGTTTGTAAGTTGTAATGTGCTTCCCCTGTAATCTAGTTTTCTAAATGTTTGTTAGATTCTTTTATACAACCCTTGTTACTTTGTTGGTGCAAGGCGATAATATAATCGCAACTGTCATTCAATTCCTCTATATGTATCTACATTCTTCTATATGTTGTTTCATGTTATGTTGTACTTGTGCTATTGTTTGTAAATATTTTCCTTGTACAATCTACTTGGATCTATGATATGGTAGCACTAATTCTTTTTGGTCTCCATGATGTGGTCTGAAAAGATTCCTCTTCATAATTCTTAAGTTTCTTTCCTCCTTTGTGATTGTAGTTCTACTTTCTTTGGGGAATGATGTTAATTCATTTTCAATAACATTATATTTCTATGTACATGTTATCTTATAATCATAGTGACCCCAAATTAGGTAGATCTCTCTTGTGTTCTTATGTATGTTTATGTTTTATTTCCCTTGATTTTTCTTCCTTTGGGGGCATCTCGCAGTGGAAACATAATCTGTAGAGTTGCTGATATTCTCGTTAAAACCATTGCTCCTGTTAAAGTGTTAGCAATGAATTTAACATGGGGGAATACACTCTACTCACTTTTTTCACACACACACACATTCAAAATAGTTTTGAATATTTAAAACCTTTTCCCTTTATGGATTAAAAGAAACTAATCCTTAAAGCATGGTCATCTTTACTTTTTAAGGATCTCTTGATCCCTCTAGTTTACATTTACACGGATCTCTTGATCCCTCCAGTTTTCAATTTACAATGTTTTTATCCCTTTAAGAATGGATCTCCCTGATGGGTTGACTAGTGAGTAGCTACATTCACTAGGCAGTTCAACTCCATCTTTCCAATTATGCTTTTTGTGTGGTTCACAATGAGACATAAGTTCTCATTGGGCGAGATAATCACACCTTCTTTCTCTCTCTCCTTAAACTAAGTGATGTCTCTCTTATCATGATCTTAGGGTTGATAAAGAATTAAGTACCTTGGGGTCTTGATGGTTTCTTTTATCCCTTTGGGTCCAATAAGATTTTCTTTTCCATATATTCTCCTTTACCAAGAGTTTGTGTTGACCTCATAATCTTGCTAAAGTGGGGGCTAAATATATAGTCAGAAAATGGAAGCACTTCCATTGTAGACATGTTTAGCCTTCTACATAAGTGGTTTGGGGTCATGGAAAGCACCTTGAATGGGTTCCTGATCTTGACATGGCTTCCCCCCTATTCTGTCCCTCTTTCCACTCATGTTTAGCCTGATTTTTGTATTCTGAACTGCAGACTGGTGATTCTGGGCTTGAGGGTTAGGGTCGACCTTTTAGGTCTATGTCAACCTTGACCCTGACCTAGGTCAGGGTCGACCTCAACCCTGACCTATGTCAAGGTCAACCTTGACCTTGACCCAGGGTTCAGATCCCGGGGTCCCACAGTTTTTGGAGGTCGGCCTTTGCAAAAAGTATTTCCCACTTTCGGGTCGGCTATTTTGGAATCCGAAGTGTTGATTCTTAAATTATATTTAATATAGGTCCTCTCCTAGGGGTAAAAGCTTTAATGGGAATTTAATCCTCCCATGTAGGCCTCCTTAGAATATTGTTCCCTAATTTCATATAAAAGGGGAGCTTTCTCTGTCATTTTCTCTATCATCAAGCAATCGAAGTCTTCTAATCAAGCATTCTCAAGCTATCTTCAATTGTGATTCAAGAAAGAAATCAAGAAATATTTCAAGAATGCATTCATCCATTCAAGTATCCATTGTCATGAAGGAGATCCATTGGAGGCCATTGAAGGATTGAAGCTACACAGTGCCCTTTTGGTGATCTCGCCATCCACCTTCTTCCAAGACTATTCCAAATTCAAGAACCCATTCAAGACTTGGTGTTGGAGATCTACAAGCAAGAGATTGAAGATATCTTACCTTTCTACATTCCAAATTTTGAAACATACTTGTGGATTCAAGGATTTGAATCTGCCACAATGACTTTTTCAAGCAAGGTGAATTTATGCATTTACTTTGTCTATTTCTACAATTTAAATTACATATATTTGAGGTTAATTCCTATACCAGGGTTTGACCAAGGAAAACCCCTCCCCCACAACAAACAATCCCCTTTTTCTTGTAGGTATAGATTTAGGATAGGTGATTTGAGACTAGATCTGGATACCCTTTTTGGCTTTCTTTTGGACGGCGTGAACAGATTTTTTGTCAGACCTGTGTAGGTCAGGGTCAACATTATTGGGTCAGGGTTGACATTTGTGGGTCAAGGTCAAACATTTTTAGAAGACGACATTAGAATGGAAAAATATTTCTGGGTTTTGTTCGTCTCTGAGTTTTAGATAGGGATCAACTATTAGTTTTTCCAGAAATAGTCTACAAACCTAAAAAAACAACATTCTTTGATCTGTAATATTTCAAGGTTAGTGGATTTCTCCTATTTCTTCAATTACTATCATATATCATTTCTATACATATAATTAATAGAATTTAAGGTATCTCTTTTGTTATTCTCCATTCCAAATAGTTGATTCATTTGTGCATTATCCCTTCTCTTGGGTTGATCAACTTGGATCTTCCATTTGTGTATTTGGGAATAAAAAAGGAACATCTTATCTTCTCCCTAATCACAATTACAATATAAATCAATTCAATTCAATTAAGGTTAAGGAATTCAATACAATCTAGGAAACTTAAAGAACAATTTACACATCAACACATTTCCTATTTCAAACATTATATTCCAAGATAATTAATAATCTATCAAACCCTTCTTTCTTAACACATTATACGTATCTCTATATTCCCCCCCCCCTTTACATTCTAAAGATAAGAA
The DNA here is from genome assembly GCA_018584345.1 of Thuja plicata. NCBI lineage: Eukaryota > Viridiplantae > Streptophyta > Pinopsida > Cupressales > Cupressaceae > Thuja > Thuja plicata. The sequence goes on from MU226290.1 coordinate 449,053, forward strand.
TACACTCAATTTTATTTATTTACACAAAGATTACATAATTTAATGACAATTAGAAATAAGAGATACCCTATACTACAAGGACAATGGAAAGAAATCCATGTACCTAGCTACTTGCAAAGATGAAGATACTGATACCAAATCTGATGAAGACAACGAGATGGTGTTTGTGGCTGTGAAAGGTGATTCAGATGAAGATGAAAGGTATGTAGAAACTACACTCATATTTAAGGTTAGCAAGAATGACATCTAGATTATAGATATTTGCTGCACTCACCACATGACCGGTGACAAAGAAAATTTTAACACTTTTAAGTATTATAATGGTGGTACACTAAGAATGGGTAATTATACACCTTGTGTAGTTGAAGGTAAAGGAACTATAATCTTGAATAACCTAATTAAATGTGAAAATTATTATTAGGTAAAAGGATTGAATTATAATTTGTTGAGTATTTCTCAGCTAAATAATTCAGGTCATAGAGTAGCATTTGAGAATAAGAAGGCAAAGATCTTCAATGAATCAGGAAGATTGATTAGTACCGGTGAACTGACAAAAGGTAACTTATTCTATCTGAATGATACTAGCACAACTTGCTTAATGACTAGAAATGAAGACATATGGTTGTGGCACAGAAGATTGTGTCATGAGAATTTTGACAACATAATGAAAATAAGCAGAAGGAGAAATGTAAGAGGTTTACTGACGATGTCAAAACCCGACAACATCATGTGCAAGAATTATCAAAATGGTAAGATGACAAAGTCTAGTTTCAAAAGTAAAACCCATACCTCTGATGATATTCTAGAATTATTCCATACTGATCTTTGTGGACCAATGAGGACAAAGAGTTATTATGGAGATAGATATTTTATTCTCTTTGTTGATGATTACTCTAGAACGATGACAATTATGTTTCTAAAAGATAAATCTGAAGCATTCAAGATGTTTAAATTGTATAAGGCTATGGTAGAGAAAAAAAGTGATAAGGATTTGAAATGCTTTAGATCAGATAGAGGAGGAGAGTTTATATCAGATGAATTCACTAATTTATGCATTGAGCATAGTATAAAAAGACAGGTTTTTGCACCAAGAACACCACATCAAAATGGGATTGCTGAGAAAAGGAACAAATCCATAGTGGATTGTGCTAGAACACTGATGATAGAGAAAGGAATCACCAAAATATTCTGGAGGGAAGCTGGCAGTATTTCTGTCTACACATTAAATAGAGTACAATTAAAGGACACAAAGAAGACACCCTATGAGCTATGGTATGGTAAAACACTCAATGTAAGTTACTTCAAAATATTTGGTAGTCAATGTTATATCTTGAAGGATGATAGAAATGGAAATCTTGATGCCAAGATTGATGAATGTATCTTTCAAGGGTATTTCACTAAGAGCAAGGCTTATAAATGTCTTATTAAGGCTTCTAAAAAAATTGTTGAAAGTGCAAATGTGAAGATAGATGAATTTGCAGAAAAGAATGAGCTGGAAAGAACAAAAGAACCAGAGGACTACAACAAGTTTGTATACTGTGAAGAACTAACACTCTACCCAAAAAATAGTGCTTAATTCCCAAGCAATAGAATGTTGTAACTGATGGTCAGGCTGCAAATACTGATGGTCAGGATAATAATCAAAATAATGTACAGAGTGATGAAGAACATAATGAAGGAAAAAATGATGATCAAGATGATAGATGAAGAGCTGAACTAGTTCTTGCAAGATATTTAAGAAGGAACCATCCAAAGATCCAGATCATAGGAGATAAGAAAGCTAGTACAAGAACAAGAAGTAAGTCTCTAAACACAAGTTGTTTAATTTGTGAGTTTGAACCAAAATCTGTCAATGTTGCACTTGATAATGAAGAATGGATAAGTGCTATGAATGATGAGATTGAGAAAATAGAGAAAAATAATACATGGTCACTTGTACCAAGACCAGATGACAAGAATGTCATCGGTACTAAATGGATATTCAGGAACAAGTTGAATGAGAATGGAGAAGTCACAAGAAACAAAGCAAGACTAGTATGCAAGGGGTACGCACAAGAGGAAGGTATTGACTATGGAGAGACCTTTGCACCCATTGCTAGGATAGAAAGTGTAAGAATTCTACTTTCTTATGCTGCATTCAAAGGATTCAAGGTATACGAGATGGATGTCAAGTTAACATTCCTAAATGGAATACTTGAAGATGAGGTATACATTGAGCAACCAAAAGGGTTTGTAGATCTAGACCAGAGAAACATGGTATGTAGACTTCATAAAGCCTTGTATGGATTGAAAAAAGCTCCTAGAGCCTGGTATGAATGAATTCATTCCTATCTTATAAGTATTGGATTTGTAAGGACTAGTGAAAACAATAATCTTTATTTGAAGGAAGATACTGATGCTAACACTCTGATTGCTGAAATATTTGTTGATGACATCATATTTGGAGGCAATGATATGCTATGCAAATCATTTGCTAATGAGATGAGAAAAGAGTTTGAGATGTCTATGTTTGGAGAGATCAAGTTCTCTCTTGGTCTATAGATTATGCAATAATGTGAAGGTATTTTCATTACACAGTCCAAATACATTAAAGAGGTCCTAAAAATATTCAAAATGGAATATTCCAAACAACTTGGAACATCGATGGCTACTAGATATCTGAAGAATCATAGAGAATCACATATGACTTATGTGAAAATAATTCTAAGACATCTGAAGAATACCAAGGAATATGGATTATGGTATAGAAGAGAAGGTGAATTTGAACTTAAGGTGTTTACCGACGCTGATTAGGCTAGAAAAATTGATGACAAAAAGAGCACAACTAGAGGAGCATTCTTTATGGGTGATAGACTTGTCACTTGGATTAGCAAGAAGCAAGGATGCATCTCTCAGTCTACTGCAGAAGTAGAGTATGTTGATACTGCTGCAAATTGCTCAAATATTGCATGGATCAAACAGTTACTAGAAGGTATGCATATGAAGATCCTAGAACCAGTGATTATCTATTGTGATAATACCAGTGCAATAAGCATTTCCAAGAATCTAGTCATGCATGCTAAGACTAAACACATTGCCATAAAGTATCATTATTTGAGAGAACAAGTTCAAGAAAAAGATGTGATACTTGAGTATGTGAAATCCAAAGAACAATTAGCTAATATCTTCACCAAGCCACTGCCCAAGGATACATTTGAACACTTGAGGAAAAGACTAGGGGTCAAAACCTTGTCTACTAGTCAGTAAAATGACTAGATGGCTACATCAGCCTATATAATATCATAACATCATTCATGTTGATTCAAGAAAAAAAAATGAACTTCAAAGCTACATCTATATACAGATAGGTATATATCATCACCGAGCACGAGAGCATATCGTTGTATTATTGATAGATAAGGGAACTTCAAGGAATATATTATGGATGGAGAGAAAATATTGCTTGACATTAATGTCATATATCTGTAAGATACTTGTTTGACATTGCTATCAAAGGGAGAGAGATTATCCATATTATCACATTCATTAGAAAAGAGAGAGATTATATCCTTAGGGAGAGAGATTGTATGGAAAGATTATAAAAAGGGAGAGTTGCTGACAAGAGTAAAAGACATCAAAAGAGAAGAATAGTCAAGGGAGAGAAATTGACACAAGGAGAGAACACAACACATTAGAAGAAGAAAGATAAAGAGTTGCAAGAATCAAATTTAAGCTACAAAAAAGCTTACTGATGGTCAGACATTTTTATCGGATATCAGAACAAAAAGACTGGTAGTTTGATGAATCTCAACTGTTGGATTTCATATTATATTAGAAATAGTATAGTGTGATAATATAGTATGTTGCCATCAATGCCAAAGGGAGAGATTGATGACATGTAACTGATTGAATGTTTGATAATGTTAAGTTGAAGATAATGCAAGTCATTAAATCAGTTAATGGATTGTATTGTCATTGATGTCAACTTGATATCATTTGTACGATCATGTACATAATGCCAAAGACTTCAGAGAACCAAAGGAACCAAGGTTATGCTTTCAAGAATACATAAAATTCATGTATTCACTAAGTGACAAACTACACCGATGGAGTGCACATCGACATACAAAGAAAAGAAGAACAGTCATAGTGATACCTGACGATCAGAAGAACAATATTTCCCAATGAAGAAAAACCACAGAGTGCCCAACGAGAAAATTCATAAGGTTTCTTGACGAGTATATTTCCAATGATGCTTGACAGATCAGTCAGTTTTCACCGACAACTAACTACAGTGGTGACTGACAGAACAAAGAGTTCAGAAAAATGACAAAATATCTAGCTGGTAGAGCTAAATATAGACTTAACTGGTTGTCTACTTTGTTTTATTTGACTAGAGATAAGTGATTGATTTAAAGCTGATTTGTATATTTGGCAAGAAGATATCTATGAGACAAATTAGGAGCTATTCTTTAAATCCAATTGGCTAGATTGTTCATCACGCCAAGAATCAAGAACCAAGAAATAATGAATATTATTTCTATATAAGAGACAAGCTTAATTCATTTTTGAATGGGATTAAGGGAAGTGAATAGAAAGAGGATGCTCAAGAGAAACTTATTAAGAACAACTTCATGTAGTACTGATCAAATAAGTTGAAGGAGAACTAAGGAATTCTACAGACATTGATGAATAGTGAGCACAACATCACAGAGCAGAAACTATGGAGCACAAGGATTGAATTGATACATTGGTCAGAGAGATAATGTACTTAAATAGATCTGAAAATCTGCAATTCGAGTTGCAATATGAACAGGTCATAGTGTTTCAGTTTAACCATTGAAGCATCAAGTCTCTTAATTGAGCAGGACATAACAATCTTATATATATTGAGGTACATCTCAAGGAGTTCCAAAAAGGTTAATTCATGAAAGTAGCATTGGACTTGCCCGATACCTATTGACAGTCTAAGAACAACGCTGATTCAAGGATGGTAGCAATAGATGCCCGATACTAATTGAAAACCTCTATGTATAAAATCCACTAACAAGGTCACACTTAATAGTGTGTTTGTAACCTTTCACAGGGTTGGCTCCTAACAGGGCTCACTTCAGAAGAGTGAAAATTTGGGGTACCGGTCCCAGTGGTTTTTCCCTTAAGAGGGTTTCCACATTAAAATCCATGTGTTATGTGTTTATGGTTTATCACTTTACTATTTTCCTTTTGACATATGCATTTCTAGATTGATTGGTATACTCTACTTATTTACTTAGTTTTGGTAAATAGTTATACTACTTATCTATAATTAAGGAGAATAAGGATTGATGAAGAAAAGTGACAAAGAGTTAATCATTATTATTATTTCATGGCATGCATCTTGTAGGGAAATGATAATCTAAGATTTATTGATTAGTAGTTAAAGTTTTAAGGAAAAATTTGAGGTCAGTCATTCACCGCACCCCCCCTCTCAGTTATTACTAACAAGGTTCTTGTCTCTATCACTCAGTCTTTGTAGTCCTTCCTTAGATGACCAACTTTATGTCAGTGTAGACATGTCATTCCAGGGTTTGTCCAACTAGTAAACTTTCTCATCGATTTTCTCATGCAATTTACAGCTATGTGTCCAAATCTTCCACATGATGTGTAGTTTGCCCATGTAGTGTAATCCAAAACATACGAGTTACTGAATCTTTTTGGTTGATAGGTAGTTTCATTTTCTTTAGGTTTCCATGCTTGCCTTTTCTTCTTCCTTCATTCAAGAGATGTGTGCCCATGCATTTTTCAAGTAGGACAGTATTTTACCATGTAGGTTTCCTTCTTTTGTGGTTTCACCTCAGATTTACATTCATATGATTTATGTCCTTTGTTTTTACAGTTATAAAAAAATATTATGAAAGAAGGTGTGGATTTAGGAATACCTTTTATTTTTCTCCTGCAAAATTTTGATGTGTGGCCTGGTTTTCATAGTGATTGCATGACTGCTTTCTTTCTCTTGGATTTGTGCAGACATTATTTTGATTAGCTTGGTATGGTGATTCTCCATTCTTAGTATACCCTAGTCTGGTATTATTTTTGAATATTCTTTGTCCATCCAAAAAATCATCCATCCTTTTGGTTCTTTCTTCAGCTCTCCTGATCATGTCATTGTGTTGTTGCTGAGTCCTCACCTCATACTTCAGTTTTTCATTTTCTTCTCTTAGTTCACCTAGAGCTTCTATCCTTTCAATGAATTTTATGTTCATTTTATTTGCCTCCTGACTCATAAGAATAATATGATTGGTGATTTCATGATTATGTTTTGTAAGTTTTTGTATTTATAAATCTTTCTCTTGTAGCTTTTCAGTGATCTTCCTCCTCTCATCAATAGCTAGTGTTCTTTCTTTCTCATCTTGTCTAGCATTGTTCATGACATCAATCATTCTTACCATCTTCATCTCTTGGTCAATTTTCATAGATTTCACTTGTCCAGATAGATGTTGATTGAGTTCATTCAGACATGTGATGCTTTCTTTAGATGTGTTTGATGCTTTACTAGATGTATTTGTGATGACTTAAATAGATCAGGTATCTCCTCTTCATGGTAGTCTATTTCATTACAGTGAGGTGCCATAATATTTCTTTCATCTAGTAACTATCTCATCTTGATTCTATCATCTTTATATTGCTCATGGAAGATCTGTATCTCTAACTTCTGATTCTCAACACTCTTGTCTAGGTTGTACCTTTCCATTGTATGATCCTTTCTCTTAAGTCTTTAACTTTTCCAAATAAGAGATCTTACTTTGATACCAATCATTGGAAATAATGTAATTGTGTACTGAGAGGGAAGGGGTGAATCAGTAGCCTCAAAATTTTTATAACTTAACCTTAATGCTTTATGTAATCAATTGTATTATCAACCATGTAATCTATTATATCTTTGTGTAAGTTATATCAAATCATAAACTCAATAAGCATGAAAAACATTCATAAAGACATTCACGAAATGTATAGACACATGACACAAGATTTGGCAATGTAGAAAACACCTGTTAGAAGGTAAAAATAGCGGTGGGGATGAAGCCCACAAAGCTTCACTATCTGTAGAATGCAAGGGGCTAGTTAAGGAGTACAATTTGATCACTTATGAGGATCTACCCTGTTAGGAGTATTATGTAGAGATAGGTTAAGATCTACTCTATTAAGAGCTTTAGAAACAATGTTTAGTGTGCACTCGGTTAAGAGATTCACAATATATTGTTAAATCCACCTTTTACAAAGATTTTTTTTATTTACTACACTTGTTAGAATGTAGTAAAAAATATTCAGTGACCTAAGTATGTGTAATCTACAATTCCTAATTACATATCCATTAAAGATTACATGTATAATGTATCACCTATTGTGATTATTCAATACCTATGTTGCTCGGTAGCCTTGAATCTTGTTCTTGATAACCTAATTTATCGTTTGTTGGTCATGATTGAAACTCTTAATTTGATCCATAGATGTGCTCCTTAGATACAATCATTATCACACACATGTGTTCTGATAGATTACATATCTATTTATACAATGATTGTACCTAAATGAGTTTCACATATTACAAAGATAACTCTATGATCAAAGGTTTAGAACTTGACCTTGATCTCCTACTTTGAATGTTTTCAATTAGTTAGACTGATAAAAAAAATTACAATTACATTCATTGTCCCTCAAGAAACGGATTTAAAGCTAATAGAAAAGGTAAGTATAAAACACAAGTGCTTTATCTGATGTGGAAGTCAGATACACATTTCTCAAGATTTTAACTGTCTCTTGGTAGACTAGTTCTCCGATTTATCTTTGGTATGTTGGGTTCTTCTGTCATCTGTTCTATCGGTTTGCACTTTACTCTGCTTTTTGGGTTTTCTATGTTGAGTTTCTCAGTCGGGTTCCCTTGTAACATTTTTGGGTTGCACTGTGTCATTGGGTTAGCTTGTAAACCTGTCTATTAGTGTGATCTATCCTTATCTTTTGGTGTTGGTGCTACCAATTGTTCCAAGACTATTTTCCTTTCATATACTAATGGAAAAATTTGTCTTCAATATCCCCCTTTGACATTACTATAAAAAAATTATATGTACAAATACTAAAATGATTAGTAATGTACACCATGTATTTACCTTGTCAATTATGACTCCCTCTATATATGCTAGTATAATATATGTATATAAACTTATCATCTCCTTTATACATATCATTTTCCCTTTGTACCCTATTAATTTCCTCCTATATATTTCATTTCCCCCCTTTTTTGATAGTAAGGGCAAAGGTGTAATCACTTACAACTTTTCAAAAATGTGGTAGTGAGAGTTGTTCATGCCCTCCATCATATTCTCCCATTTCTCTTGAAGATGTTCAAGTGACATTTTCTCTAATGTGATCCTTGAATGCATATCCTAGATGTTGTCAGTGACTGAAATCTCCAGGGTGGATATAAATTTCCTTGTCATTGTCATATGTTTTTGTAGTAGTGTCAGATTTGGTAAGAGTAGAGCCTATAGCTTAGTTGCCTCATCCCTAAACTTAGATTCTACCTCTTGGATGTTAAGTCTCAACTTCTTAGCCTCCATTACCTTTGCATAATGCAAATGTATTTCTTTGTTTATTGATGGGAAACTTTGAGTACTAGAATTTAGATCTACATCTAGTTGTGCAATCTTTTCACTATTCTCATTAGTGAATTTCTCCAAAGTACTTAACTTTTGAACAGAGGCTATTGCTTCTGAAATGATAGGTTCTAACTCACTTACTTTTTCAGATAGCTTCACCTTGTTTCTTTGCCCTTCTTGGCTGATTTTCTCAGTTAATTTGTACTGGTACATATTCTCTTCTCATTCTTCAATTTCATTTTCTATATCCACATACTGTGATTGGATGACGTCGGTAAGAATGGTAAGTCTATAAAGGATTTGAACATTGTGATCAACATCTATGCTAGGAACAATCTATGTTAATATGTCCCTTGTTGTTTGTAGCACTTGTGATTCCTTGTGCTCCTTCCTAACCTTTTCTTGCATATATTTTCACTGATATATTTCTCCATACTCAATTAGAGATTCATAATCCAATATAGTTGGATCACATTTCTGTATCTCTATAATTTCATCAAGTGTAACTTGTGGTTTGTTTTTCTTGTTCTTGTTATTCTTTTTGGACATTGTATTGGAAGTACCTGAATGTAACACCAATGCAAGATCATTTTCTTTGTCATATGTACTTGATGAAGGGTTTGGTGGTGTTGATTCCCTTTCCTGTTGCTTGGAATCTGCCTGTTGGTTGGGAATGGACGTCTCCAAATCAACCTTCAATTTATTTGCAACATCTCCCTTGGTATCCTTAGGAGTAGCATCATCTTTCTTCTCTTCTTCACCTTTGTCTTTTTTTTCTCTCCATCTATTTCTTTTGGATCTCCATCTACTACATTATGTTCATTAGTTGTATCTTTTTGTTCATTAGATGTGTGTTATTGTGCCTCTATACCCTTATCCTTCGGAATGTTTGCATCTGGATCGGATGAGTTTTCCTTTTGTGAGATTATGTTAATACCTTGTATTAATAATAGAATTTGACCCAGCATATTCACATGTGCAACATCTATTGTTGTGTCTTTTTTGTCAGTTTGGGTCAGGACAATAGTGATATCTTCATCTTTATGTACCTTATCGGGAGGATTTCCTCCAGTAATATCAATGATAGTATTATCGGGCCATGTTTCATCTATAGTGTCCATATCCTTCTTACCTGTTGTGTTCAATGCTTCTTCATTTATATCCTCACCATCAGTTATAGTAATGTGCTCTGGGCTCAATTTAGCCTGATCTTTAGCATTGTGTGGCCTATCGGTAAGATCTAATTGTGGCTCGGGACTTGAATCCCTTTTTTGTACATCAAGTATCTTTCTCCATTCATCCTTACTTTTTCTATCAAGCTCAATTAGATTTCCCTTAAGCACTTTGTAGGCTCTTAATTTTTGTGAGAACCTATTGGAATGTTTCTTCATCATTTCTTCAATCTCTTCCATCTTAGATTCAAGTGGCATGACTAAAACTAGGGCTCTTTCCTTTATTTGTTTCTCTTACTTTAGTGCATATGTCCACCTTGTCGATAATCTATTCATAAGTTCTTGGGGAATTTTATCTTCAAATTGTATTGGAACATATTTGAATACACACATTATTGTAATCATTGCCTCCTCTAGCTTATCCTAGTCCGTGAGGTTCAGAGTTAGCCATTTTCTAATCTTGGGGTCAGCTATTGAACCTGACTTAATAATTGATGCACATACCTCGTTAATGGTGGTAGGGAAATTGTTCTTAACACATTTTTTTATCTTGTTCAGTGTCCTCCATGTCTTCCTTAGTTTTGAGGAACTTTCTTCTTTTTATTGGTGCATTTTTCCCTGTTCGGGGCTTCCTTTTGTACGTCCTTGCTTCTCCTTTCTTGATTAGTGAAGGATTTGCATCCTTTGTTGGCTAAATTTTGGTCCTTGATGCAGCTGTGGTTCTTGGTTTATTTGCTACTGGTGGTGGTGCATTGGACTCTGTGGATTCTGAGTCACTCAAATTTTCTTCTTCACCGATGGGTGACTGTCCCTCGATGTCTTCCTTTTGTTCAGACTCTTCATCATTTACTAACAACCTTTTCTTTAGTGTCTTCACCATTTTGTCCTTCTTCCTATCAATCTTCTTCACAAGTAACCTAGTTTTATTCTTTCCTTGGCTTCTTCATAGGTTTATTTATCAATGCTTCAAAGGCATTGGTAGCTTGATCTATGTAGACCTCATAGTCAAGTGGTGCTATCGATGGTGTCCTCGGTACAGCTAGCTTGATATAGGTGTAGTCAGTGTCCACCATAAAAAATATATCAGTCTTATACTTTTATACTAATTGTTCTGGAATCCCCATTCTTTTCTGCATTCTTTCCTTAAAACAAGTAAAGTATTAATCCATAACTGTTACAAAGTTATCACCTAGTGACTTGATGTATTCACTAGTTTGTATGGTCACTAGTTAGGAAGTATCCCAGTTGACATTTCCTAAGGATTGGAAGGATTCTTGAAAATAGAAAAATATGCACATTATAAGTGAACCAAACTTACATGGGTTAGACTTTGTAGTCCTTATTGTCCTCATGTTCTCTTCGAATTGCATCATTAGAAGCTCGGATAAGTCCAATTGTGGACCCTTCTTTACTATCTTATGGGCAGTGTTAGCTGCTCCACATGAAATTATATTTAACTTGTTAGCCTGGTAGAACATGTAGCCTAGTACACATGCACTAAATTTTAGTTCTATATCTTTGATTGTGTTAACGTTTAATCCTCTGTTATCTTATACTACACCTGTCATCTTCTCAATGTCAGGACGAGGAGGGTGTTTAAGTACCTTGGGCTTCTCGACTATATGATAATTGGGAACAATGTGTATCACATCTATGGTGATGAGTTTTTTCTCATGTAGCCACATCTTTTGGTCATGCACTCTCCTTAACACTACCCAAATCCATTTAGTCTTGAACTCTCATGGGAACATTAGGGAATTTTTCAGCCCTTTCACCTTGATTAGTGTGTGCTCTCCTTTGAGTTTCCTTTCTGTGCATATCTTCTTGTAAGCTTGATCAACTTCCAGGTCTCGAATTTTAGTAATCTTACAGTGAATGTAGGATCAAACATCCTCGATCAATAAAAGCCTAGGTGGTATTGCTGATAAAGCTCCAGTGTTGTCGGTGTTAAGGCCCAAAAATATCACCCTAACTCAGGAATTAGGGCATACTATGATGACACTATTTTTCCATTAGTATACTTAAAGAAAAAAATAGAAAGAAAACATTACCAACAGACAGAAAGCATTACTGGAAAATCACAAGCAGTACCGGTGAAATGCAAGCATACCCGACGGAACAAAGATTTGTTTTGAGAAAAAATCTAAGTACAAAATTGACAAGCTTCACCGGCAAAGAAAAGCATTATCGGTGACACAGTTTTCTAGAGCAACCCAACAAGGATAGACAAGCACACCCAACAACATGTTCAAGAAAGGAACACCGACGACCAAGAACACCGACAGTCAAAAAAGCTGCAAATTGTGGATCTGATTTACACACGGTGGATAAAACAAAGTTATTCTATTTTGTAGAATTGTTTCTTATTTTTAATGGTCATGCACGCTTTATGTAAATTATTTTTAAGCATACTAATGGATCTAAAGAATATTGTTGGTTGTATTTCCTATTTTGGCAGTTTTCCTGGTTCCTTGTCTTGCTCTCTGAGTTCTGATGTGCTCAATTTAGCTATCTCTCGTTCATTGTGCCCTTACCCATGTCAATTTTCAGGTTTTCAAGTCTAAATATTTCTCATATTTGTAAAAACCCTAAAAACCCTAGGCTATCCATGTATTAAACGATGAAATCAAACCCTAGGTCATGTCTTATGTTTCAACGTTACTTTTTCATTCACTTAAGGCATGTGTTTTAAATTTAAGTCACCTCGTCGCATTACCCCGAGCGAATATTCAGTTTGTCTTCCCGACTTTGATTTTTTCTTGTGTCGCGTAGTCTCGTTTAACTTCTGAATATTCCTTTAGTTTTACGAGACTCAGTGATTTCTTTCAGTCGGGTAGTCGCAAGATATCCATGTTATAAAGCTTTGTAAAGATGGGACCCACTACTTAGTTGGGTGATCGCAGAAAGTTCTTAATAGTTATGAAAATGTTCTCAGACTTCACGATTACTTCATGTTGCGTTATCGCCAAATCAAGCCAAAGTTAAAAGTTGAGTCAAGCTTCAGTCGCGTGGTCTCAGAATGAAACAGCGGTTAAGGGATTTTGACCGAGACTTCGCGATTAACCGTTTCAGGTTTGCAGTATTGCTTAGTCGGGATGTCGCCAGAACAAGATAATGTCTCAGTTCTCCAGTATGTACTAAGTGAACCAATGATTGAGTGACATGTGTCACAAGGCAGGTGGCTGTTGAGAGAAGGTTATCACATGGCCGCCAGAAAGAAGAAGTGGATTCAGGGACTTCGAGACTAAGTTCTTTCCCTTCAGTCGCAGTGTTTGAGAAACACTTAAGGGTATGCCCTAGCATATAGAGATTAGGCAACTGCTATAGGATGAAGGAATTAGAAGATCTGACAGTGGTCGCGAAGTCTGAAAAGAAAGGTGCCCAATGGAAAAGGTCCTCGTGACTTGGCGATTAAGGTATGTTGCGCAGTCGTCAGAAGTAAAGAAAAGGCGCAGTTAACATGTTAAGGTAAAGTTGAATGCTTAGGGCTTATATCTCCCGACTCGGCGATTAGGCATTGTCACATAGTATTGAAACAGAACAAAAATGTTTAGTGACAGGCAGATAACTGAGAAGGTTAAAAGTAACGGCTAGTCGTGAAGTCTCAGAAAGAATGATGAGTTACTGTTAACTGTGCGCGACTATGATTTCAGTTATGTTGCGTGATCACCAGATGATCACTTGGGTCAGCTAAAGTTAAGAAAGCACATTGTAACCAGGTCTTGAGATGGAACCATGGTTAGTGACAGAGGCCCACGACAAAGAGACTTAATGCAGTCGCGCAGTCGCCTGATTACAAGATCTAAAAACGGCGGCAGTTTTTTGATGTGACAGAATAAATCTCTCGGCAACCAATCACAGGCTCGTATTTTGATTACTGTGCAAAAAGAGTAGCTGAGATGTGAGACAAAAAATGAATTAGAATGTGACATGTCAGCTCTCTTAAACATTATATGATTTCTCCAAGGATTCATTTTTGAAATTTTGATTTTCTGTCAAGCTCAGCAACTACGGATAGGTTTTTCAAGTTCACAGCATGGCGAATTAATGGCAGAACTGATGTTTCTGAATTATGAGCTGGGTACTTTGAATGATGGCTATAAGGAGTTGATGGTGCATTCATTCTCATTCACTGTGCTTTCAATTTTCAGAGCCAAGTTGCTAATTTTTAGAAGAGTGATATTTTTCTCAGTTTGCAGTATATCCAAAGTTGATCAGAAAGTTCTAAATTGCAGAAGATTGTGCACAGAAGAAACAGTTGATCTCAGAAATAGATTTGTTTCAATATCGGTAAGGAAAAAGAGATTTAGCATGTTGCAAGGATGAGCAGAGCTATGAGTGTTCCTTCAACAAGTGGAGGGAGTGGAGAGGAACAAAAAGGAAAAGCAAGTTTCTCTGATGAGTTTCTCCATCTCTTGCCAGGTTCAACGCAGAATAAGAAGGCCGATGCTAGTGTCCTCCTGGATGAATACAAGAACATTCGAGATGCTGTGACCCTGAGCACAACAGGTTTCTCTCTTTTCAATTATTTGTATAAAAATTCTGATAAGCCCATCCCAGTATCAAACCCTTGGACATGTGGTCTTGCTAGGTTGCTTGTTCCTGATGTTTTCTTAGATGTAGACCTATTTCTAGACCTAGCAAATCAATATGATTCCCTGACAAAGACCATCAAAAGGGATGATGGCATGACCCTGCTAATTTTAAACAGGAACTCATTCATGCAAGCCTTTGGCTTATTCAGCACCATGTCTACTAAAATTGACATGACAAAGAAGGAGAAGAGATATAGTTCTAAGCCTCGTATTGCAAAAGGCTTATTGCAGAAGCATATGTTAAAAGAATTGAAAAATTACTTAGGTCCTATGGTTGAGCCTTATACATATTATTACAAGGACCTACACTTCTACATTAAGTATAATGCTTATGCCCTATGTAGAGTGCTAGGCATATATGGAGATGCAGAGAGAATCAGTGCTGGCATCTTAATGATGGTACTACACCTGCAAGAGGTGCATTCAACAACAAGCTATGATTACCTTCTCTTATACTTCAATTTTGTCATCATGGATGTGCATAACTTGTCTCCTCAGAGATTCTATCAAACAGAACCAAATCCTATCTAGTTTTGGGTCAGGGTTTGGAATTATACTTCTAGGGAGTGTGATTACTGTGCCTTCCAGAATTGGATTGTGTATCCAATTGTGCAGAGTTTGGGGACAAGCAGGACTAAAGTCCCATTGAAGATCATACAATTGCTCAGGCCCTTTGAGTATTCAGATAATTGGCCTGGAAATCATAACTGGGGTGATTTTTTCTTGGAGGAGAATTTCACCATCATCAGGGTATATAGGTGTATTCACCCACCTCATTTGTTACCATATCATGTGCCTGGAAGAGTAGCTGCTATGGAATTCATTTGGCAGCTGATGTTAATAGATAATGAGCATTTTGCACCGCACAAAAAGGGGAATATAACCCCTAGGCAATTTAAAATTCTCAATTTTACAATTGGTAAGAATGCTATTGACGAAGTGGGTCAATGGTTGGAGAAGTACAGAATGGGGGCAGCCCCTTATAGGTACATTGACCCAGAGGGCTTTATGGAAGGGGTTAGGAAACTATATACTCCTACTATCCCTAATACCAATGTTCATTGTGAATTCATAGAAGAAGATTCAACAAGGAACCTCTTGGATGAAGATGACATTCATATGAGAAGACTGAGAATCCAGGAGTTGCTGAAGCTGCAGACACAAATAAAAAGAAATGGGTTGTCTTTTGGGGGGTTTTTACCCTGATCTCCCATATTTTGATAGGATTAAGGCCATGATATACAATTACTATGTGCTTGTAGAGCAATTGGATACATTCCTGGATAAAAAAGGTGCTCAGTCACCTGAACACTCATAATCAGAAGATGAGAGTGGTGATGACAGTGATTATGCACGTCCTCCCGTGAATCCTCCACCATAACAAGCCTCAGAGCAAGAAATGGCTGAGATCCCATAGTTGCAGGGAGCAGAAGGACATATTATAGATCTAACAGTTGCTACACAACCAGATGATGTAGAAGAACCTGGTACAAAGAGGCAGAAGTTGGAATTAGGATAGCCTTCAGTGGAAGGACAAAGTAAGAAAAAGGATAAGGCTAAGGCCTTAATACCTTGCACCAGGTTATATGATCACAACCTGAGAAAAGCAATCAAGGAAGGCAAGAAGCAATGGCCCGACCTAGAAGATGAGGTTGAGGTACCACTCAGGGCCTGTGTTGATGAAAGATTGCTTCATCAGCAAAAATTCCTAGATGATGACAACTTTGTAAAAACAGAGGAGTTTAAAGACTTCCTAAGATGGCATAAAATAGAGCAAATAAGGTCCCAATTAACTGTGGATGGAAAAGAAACAATTACAAATGAAGCCCTAGTGGCCTTACAAAATTATGATCCTGAGAATGAGGATATCTCGCCTGAGGATGCTAGGAAAATGGTGCTAGGAAGTGGGATATTATTGGCTGAAGGATGGGATTTAGCATCTGCTTTCATTATAGATCAAATCATAAAGAAACTAGACCTTTAAATGGTTAGTGAGGTCCAGGTAGGAGAAATGATAAAAGGATTTGGGTATAACCCAAAATCTCAGGCCTTTGCAATGTGGAGTTTAAGCCCAAAAGACCAAAAGCCTCAATTAGTAAATATTCAAGAGAATATGGTGGGGAATCAGATGGTGTGGTCTGTACAAAATATAAGGGACTTAAAAATCTCCCAAATTATGACACACTGGGCTCAATTGAATGAGGACAAGACAAAACAATTGTCTGAAAGGTATACTACTCTGTTGGAAGAAATAAGTGCACTATATAAGGACAGAGACATGTGCCACATAAAACTATACCACAGGGATCAGTTGATCAAGACATTGATAGATGAATTGGAGGCAAATCCTGAGGTAGTATATGTGCCTGCACAACAACCACCAATGCAGATTGAAGATAAGCCTAAGTCAGAAGAGGCTGTGGAACAAAAGGTGGATGAAGAAAAAGGAAATGCAATAGCTTTGAAGGCATTGAAAGGCATACTACAACATAGGATTGAGATTTTAAAAGACAAAGCTGATGTTGTAGTCAATACATACAACAAATTGCCAGTATTGCATACTGAGGTAATGGGGTACCTTGCCATTCTAAACCCTTACTTCACCAAATGGTTTGCTAGGGAAAATTTGTTTGAGAAGTTGTCATCTCTATAAGCCATAAGACCAGATTTTCCTCCAATAGTCACCGAAGTTGAAGATGAGATCAAAAGAGTTAATATTGCTCTCTCATTCTTCAAAGGGAAATTGAATCAGATAGAGGCTAAATTGAGTCTCTTTTCAAGTGATTTCAATAAATTTGTTCCTTCTTTAAGGGGAGAAGATGACCAAGTGAAGGATAAAGATGCCTGAAAGAGTGAGTTTGACACCAAGATGCCTAGTGTAGATGCATTTCTCTTGGGAACAGATGTTGATATAGAGGGATTTAATAAAATATTGGATGAGGCCTTTAAGGCTGAGACTGATATCAACATGTTCCTACTTGATGTCAAGAACATCACTGATGCAAGATGGGATAGGCAAAAGGTGCAGGTACAGAGTACTTAGGACTTCAAGTGGCCGTCAGATGATGAAGTAAAGGCTTGGGAAGTCATGACTACACCGAAGAAAAAGAAGCCTATAGTTGAAGAAGAAATTTTAGACGATGAGTAAAGTGAACACTTGGCACTGCACTGTTCAAAGACAAGGACAATTATTACAAAAGGAGAATGTAGGTGAGTAGGCGAGCACAACTATCCAGACTCAGCATAAATACTACCAGCTACCATCTACAAATCTAATTGCAGTCGCCAGATCGGGAGAAGAATAAGAAATATCTGTTTATACCTTTTTGACTCAGTTATTTCACCGCTTCTTCTCTCTCTCTTTCTTTTGTCTCTCTTGTAAATTTAGGGTTAGGTTTTCAAGTGACCATCTGAAGCTTGTTGCATCCTTAAGGGATTCCAAGATGGTCAAAAACCTATATATAGCATAAGAATTGTAATTGTTAAGGGTCTTTGATGTTGGAACATTTTGGAAAGGAGATAATATATCACAGAATTCAGATATTCTGGTTTTTGTCTATCTTTTGAAGCTGTATAATCTTTCATGTATAGAAAGCTAGATCATATAAATAATATACTGTGCAATTTTACTCTCCTCCATTGATGTCTCTTTATTCTTTGTGTATGCTCTTCTATGTTAAGTTTACAAGGTATTCTGAAACATTCTGGTTATAAGGTAACTATTTGATTACTTACAAGTTTCTTTTAAGGAAAGAACTAAGTTTTGTGAGTAATTTTAAGGAGCATACTGCTTTGTTTAAGGATTTGATACAATAGTTTTGAGGTGACAGGGTAGCTTGTAAGGCAACTTACCTAAATTGTATGTGGGTTGTAAGGCAATTTGTTGTATTTTGTTTTTATGATATATTAGCTTATTTTGACTCTATAGCCCAAAGGATAGGCACTGGTTCAGAAAGTAGTCTGATAATCTATCTTTGTCTAAGTTATTCCAATATATCAAAACCAAATCAATCATAATACTTTGTTACTA
>MU226290.1:488879-502461 GCA_018584345.1 Thuja plicata
TTCTAACAAGTGCATCACATCTAAAATCCTTTTGTAGAAGGTGGACTTAACCATCCTTTGTAAATCTCTTAACAAAGTGCACACTTAACAGTGTTGTTGAAAGCTTCAAATGAAGTAGATATTAACAGGTCTCTATTATAATACTCCTAACAGGGTAGGTCATCAGAAGTGACCAAAATTGTAAGCCTTCACCAGCTCTTCTTATCTACAGATAGTGAAGTTTGTGGGTAACAATCCCCACCGCAGTTTTTACTTCCTTAATAGGAGTTTTATGTGATACCATATCTTGTGTTATGCGTTATCAAATTTCATGTATTTTTATTTTTATTGTTACATATCAAATGGAATGTATAATATGATTTCATATATTCATAAAGAAAGATGAACAGATAGATAAGTTATTTTACAAACTGATGACTAAGGGTTAATGGGCTAACCAAGAAAAGTTTTAGAGGTATTGATTCACCCCTCCCCTCTCAGTACAAATTATCTCTATAGAATTCCAACATACTAATATTTCATGGTAACAATGGAAATCTTCCTGAGTTGTGGGTCTACTCTAAATAAGAAGGAATCTCTGGATTCTAGGCCGGTTCCTATTGGATTTGGGGTATCAATATATTACTACTTTCTCCTGATTTTTTGAAGGAAAGGGAGAAATTCTAATTAAAATTAAATGAATAAAACTTGAAAGGTGATACACCAAATAAGAATTATATTTTTCAAAGGTTCAAACTAACATTCACTTGACATACCCTAATGATTTCTACAAAATCATTCACTGTCCAATACATAGGCTAACTTGGAAATCACTACTAGGGATTTCACCACAAATAGTAATACTTTGTCAATAGACATGCAGATTTTTGCAAAAAGGTTATATTCTAAAACCTAGAATAGGAATCAAGACAATTCGCTAATCTATATTATAGGTACATTACACTTCAAATGTAGAAAATTGGATAGGATTGATAACAAAAGACCATAACAAGGTCTATGAATAATGGGCCAACTTTATTCTTATCAAAATCTGTGGAAGTTACATGAATTAGTTTTAGAATAATGGAAAGGAATACATGCATCCTCTTGTACAAAACTGATACACAACATGAACTAAATCGATACAAAATACATAAAAAAGGCTATATGAACAAAATAGTTCACTAAAAGCTCTTCTCTCCAAATTTTGAACCCACTAACTCAAAGCAAAAACTCAGCTATATAGCCCATGAAGCGAATTTCAAAAATCAATCTTCCCTCCAAAATAACATATCACTAATCCTAAGGCTTAATTAGTGCCCAAATTTAAGCCCTAGATCTAGCCCCAAAAGTTGGTGTATAAAAGATTTACATCCTTCTACATAATTTACCAACTTATTACAAAATATATTACAAAACCCATCAAAAACCAACCCAAATGCATACACCCCATTACATAAAAATCCTAACTCATAACTTAACCTGATACCATGGAATAAAAATTCTAACTCCATATTCGAAGCCGAAACTATTAAAAAAAAAAAAAAAAAAACCTAACTCATGGCAAAGTCGACACCAAAGTCAAGTTGACTCTAACTCCATATGTATAATCGTGATGCCACAGTCAAACTCACAAACTAATCTTGATCATAGCTCATGATCGACATGAAAATACCCACTAATAAATATCCCACTATCTTTGTGGCACCTTGGGGTACTTTTGTGGCACTGCAAACTGACAGGGCATTAAATCTCATTATCAGTGGACATGAAAGTTTTTGCAAAACACTGCATAATGTTTTTCGCATCTCATTTGCATTCGATTTTGGAGGTAAAGTTTAGGGTTTTTTACTACACCACCATGCTTGTAGTTTGAACTGAACTCGATACCATGATGTATGCCACTATATCTACAATGCAAACAAGAAGCTCAGGCTTCTTTCTATGAACTTGGGCTCTTTGTGTAACTAGGAGTCTCGAAAGTTGTATGCCATTACACATGGCATTGTCACTGTGGTTATTTCTTTAAAGCTCGCTAGGGTTCTAGGCATCTGGCTTGAACTGAAATGATAGAGAGCTTGGGCTATTTGTAGACTATGAGTCTTGACCGCAGCTTTCACTGGGTTGTAATTTAAAGATCTCGGGATCTTGATGTAACTTATGTAGCTTCTTCCAAATCTTAGGCCATGATACATGACACCTTCTCTACATCTCGAACTCAGCTTCTCCATTTGTGAGTTTGCAACCCATAACACATGGCACTGTATATGCATTTTGGACTCCACCATGCTCGACAAGTGTAACACAAGATAAGTAACTCTTTCATTCATTCTCTACAACTTTACTTGAATTAGATGTTTATTGAAGTGACAAGCTATGATCTTTTGCATACTAGTTAAGATCTTGGGTTTAAATGAATCCATCTTTCTGGGTTTTTTAAGTTCTTCATCTTTTTGGCAGAAAATCTAGGTTTACATTTAGTTCTCTGTTGATTCATAGCATGCAATCCATAGCTTACTTTGAGTCTTTCTCTTTAAATAACCATATGCCACTCCTCTTCATTTTTGTACACTGTGTGTTGGTTGAATGGTGACCAAAAATAGATACCCATGTGGCTCTTTTTGCATATCTATATGTAAACTTAAAAAACACATGCAAGCTGTTGGTCTTTTGCTTGAGAGATGAACTCTAGATGTAAACTTAAGAACACCCACAAGCTTGCCATTTTGTTATTGAGAAATGCACTCCATTTATTGTTCTCCTTAGAAGCACGACAATATTGTCATAAAATAAAACACAATTTATTTCTCTTGAAGCTACGAACATTTCTTTAAGCCGAGAAAACATTTATGTGTTCAATCTACATAAAATGTAACTTGTGTTTGACACTTGCTTCATTCAATGTTTTTTTGAAGCCCGATAGTAATACCTTTTGAAACACGACCAAACTATCATAAAACATGAAACACCTTCACACTGTTGAAGTTGAGAGCATTTTATCTAAACTAAACACATTATATGTTTAATTTGCAACATAATGTAGCTTGTGCTTTTGTTTGAACTCTTTACTTGTTTGAGTATTTTTAAAATATGCAGTCTCTGTGAAAGAAATATTGTATAAATACATTGTTTATTTATTTTTAAAAAGATCATTACCCATGGGTTTCGAGCACAAGCTCGTGATTCCCATGGGAAACATTACTAACAGGAAACTCATCCCAAACATGTACATCCCCTACTTGATTGTATCCCCTGCATGCACTAAACTCTCCAAATTTATTCAAACATGAATTCTATATTAATATCAGTATTATTTAATTGATGAACACACATGGCACTAACATTTCAATACACCAGAATAGCACTGCTTGCTTAACATCCTGCATAGAACATTACTTCAAATCCACATTAGGCATGTGGATACTATACCTTTTCTCTTTTCTAAAGAAATGATTACAACAACATCATTGAATCTTCAGTTGATTCAGAACCATAACATGAATACATACTATGCTGCTCCATTCTTGTGAACATATGCATAAAGAGATATCATTGTTTAATGCACATTCTCTCTTCATTTTTTTGTAGAAGAAGATATCACTGTGGAATGATTTATTATCTCATTAAACAACATTTACAAGATGTACTTGTTTAATGCCAATGGTTTATGTATATGTTTTTGTCATCTTGACACAATGTAGTTGATTATTTTTTGTAAATGCACATTTTATGACAGCATATAAATACATTGTTTCTCCATTTCTTGCACATTGTTTTTCATTTGTAGCTCTCATGCAGATTGTTTTAATAATGTTATCTATCCTCACTTTTTGCAAACCACTGTTATTTAAACATAAACAACAACAATCTATAACCTGATACTGATGAAAACATGATTGATTGTTAAGCATGCATTTTCCATAATTGAATCCAGTTCAAATTTATTTTCTGTATTTGCATACTTTCTATAACAGTATTACTTTGAATTCATCTTGCAAGATGACAGTAAACATTTTCACCTCCATTTTTGCATATCTTTCCCAGCTCCATTTATGCATATCTTTCCTAGGAAACATTCATGGTCCATGTGTCTCTTGCATGCACTATTGTATCATCCTTCATGCATTATATCTTCTTCTTCTGCATCTTTCATGAACTATATCCTCAACCTATTAGGTTGGAAAACAAGATGAGACAATTAATGTTTGTATGTGAGTGTCATATGAGATGACACTCATGCATGAATGTTGGTTGGTTTATTTATGTTTGTTAACATAATATGTCGATGTCATTTTGAAAAAGGTTTCTCAGATTCAAGACCTAAGTCCCTTTGATTCAGATTTTTCTGGTTCTACAAAAAGCAATACTTTGAAAATGTAGACTAATAACCATATGCAATAAAAGGTTTCATAAAGATATGTCCTTTTGATATTATTTATTCAATTAATGTTGAGGTATATCTTGCAGTTGTATTGATGTTATTAGTAAATGTTCAGCATTAAAATCCTGTTTGATGCATGTTGTTTTGGTTTATGTATTTCTTAGATCCAATTGGAACTAATTTCTATTTTCTTCAATGATGCAGGATAGGACCCTATACTTAATATGCAGAGATGGCTGAAGGATGGACAGAAGACACAATGAATATTAGAGAAAGGAAGACAACCAGCACCAAATGCAGACACTCTACCATACAAGGCAATGCATGGACCCCTACTCATGCTTCAGTCATACATTCTTTTCTTTAAATACCTCTAAGGTTTGAATCCAAAAGGTGTAACATGATACCTATATGCATACTACATTCAGTTTGAATGCACAATGTAATGATCAAATTGGAATTTTGAATTTTAAATATTATCAATACTTAGAATACAATTTTCTGATAGTATGAATATAATAGAAAGATATATTGTATTATCTTCTGAATAAAAAATATGGAAAAGATGTACTTTTATGTAATTTTTTGTGTGTATGATTTTTAGATTGCAAATATGCAAATTTAGGGTAACAATTCTTGTGACCTCTACCTGATGTCTGCTTGCTAGACATGAACTTAGACCTTATCCCTATGGCAAAGGAGGAACAACTTAGGAGACCAAAGTAGCCTTATTGAAAAATAAATGCAACCTAGACCTAGGACTTATGCAACCTAAATAGGACCCATGCAACCTAACTAGGACCTTGTGCCAAGAATGCACTTTATTGAAAAAAGAGAACTAAAGACTCCTAGTGCTTGACAAAACTTATTGAAGATAAACCAAGCTGAAATTACTATCCCTCAAAGCAGAGCTTGAGGAAGATCCCATTGACTGGGATTGGAAATATTTCTCCATCTGTGGTAGACAACTGAAAAGCATAGTTTTCTTTAAATTGAGCAAAGAAAAAGGGGCCTCACCAAATGTTAACAAAATTTATCACCCTGCAATGGTCTGCTCTTTAGTACATCCCATTTTAGAACTAGATCACCTTATTTGAACTCTTTAGGAGTTTCCTTTTTGTAAAAATTTCTCTTAGTATGATTTTTCCTTAGCTCACTATTCCTCAAAGTTGTGTTCTTTTCTCCTCTAGCTACAATAATCCAGCATACCTTAACTTAAGAGGATCCTCTTCTTCAAACAACAACATCTGATGAGCCATTTTCATGGCTTAAAACTTAGTAGAAATAGGTAACCTTTGCTCTTTACAATAAACCAATAAATAAGGTGAGCTTCCAGTGATTTTCTTTAGTGTAATTCTATCCAACCATAGAGATGCCTTTAGTTTAGTATGTCAATCCCTCTTATTTTCTTGAAGAGTCCTTTTGATAATCCTTATCAGATCCTTGTTAGTAGAATCAGTAAGGCCATTACACTAAGGGTAATAGTTAGATGATGTGTTTAAATATATCCCATTTTTAACAGCCCATTCTATTATTCTAGAACCAACAAAAGCCAATGCATTATCTGAAATGATTGAGTGAGGTACTCCAAACCTGGTTATAATGTCCTCATAAAAGCTGAGAACAAAAGATCTGGTTGATTCCTTTAATGCAATGGATTTAGTCCATCTTGTAAATTAGTCTGTGGAAGTTAAGATCCACTTGTGACCTACACTAGAATTGGGGTTAATTGGACCTATGAAATCCACTCCCCACTTGATAAATGGTTGTTCAACAATGACACGCTTTAGTGGCAAAGCTACTATCCTTTTTTTCCTGTAAAAAATTTACATTTTTGACATTTTCTTTCCCATGTGTGGGCATCCTTGAATATATCAGACCAATAATAGCCTCCCCTTAATATTTTACATGTTGTAGTTTTAGGATTGAAGTGCCCTCCACATGCTCCATCATGCAATTCAGATAAAATTCTATTTTGATCTACAGTATCAATGCATTTTAAAAACATTCCAGAATAGTCCTTTCTATAAAGCATACCATTTATCAAAACATAAGAGAAAGATCACAATCTGAAATACCTCCTTTTTGCTTTACTTAGATTAATTGGGCATTGTCCAGTTTGAATAAATCTACTCATATCATTCAACCAACTTGCTGGTTGCTCATTAAGGATAGGAGTATTCTGCAGCAAAACAAACTCCTTACTATCCTTAGCCCCTTGTTCCTCTTTCTCTACCATCTGTGCACACAAACCCTTGCCTCTAACCAGCTTGGTTACATGGATATGCATATCATATTCTATAACTTTTGTGATCCAACCTGCCCTCTTTTCATTTACATCCTTATTTAAAAGAAAATTTTTGATGCTAGGGTGTGCAACCATAAGGTGAATTTTATTCCTAGAAACAAGATGTTTGAATTTATTTAAATACTTGATAACATCAAGTACATGTTTTTTCTACAAAACTGTGCCTTTGTTCATAATCATCCATTCCTTTGCTGAAAAAAGCTATAGGCTGCTCAAAATTGTCATTATTTTTCTGCACCAACATAGCTGAAATAGTATCATAGCCTCCAAAAGCATATAGAATAAACTCTTTAGTAAAATCAAGATTAGCTAAGGTAGGAGCTGATGACAAGGCTTGTTTAATGTGTTCAAAACTGGACTTTCCTTCCTTTTTCTAGCAGAAAAGGTACATTCTTCTTCAGCATTGCAGTCAAGGGCTTTAGCAATTTAGCAATGTCTAGAATAAAGCGCCTAACAAAGTTAATTCTGCCAATAAAAATTTGCATCGCTTTCTCATGTTTTGGTAATGACAAATCTAGTATTGCATGGACTCTTTCAGGGTCTATTGTTGTACCCTCTTTTGAGACTTGGTAGCCTAAAATCTCACCTTCATGAACTAAAAAAACTAACTTTTTGGGATTGAGAGAGATTCCAAAATCTCTGCATATTTGAAGTACTTGCCTCAAATGGCCTATATGTTGATCTACAACTTTGTTGTAAATGGTAACATCATCCAAATAAACAAGAACAAATTTATACATCAAATTTTTAAAGGCCATGTCCATAGCCTTTTGAAATGTGGCTCTTGCATTTGATAAACCAAATGGTATTATCCTATATGCCATTGTTCTCCATTTAGTTGTAAAGATATTTTTAAATTCATCTTCATCTCTTACTAGTACTTGGTTATAGCTAGAATAACCATCAAGAAGAGAGAATCTTTCAGAACCAGAGACATATTGTAAGATTTTTTCCATGGATGGAAGAGGGTGTCTATCTTTTAGAGATTCCCTATTGACGCCTCTAAAGTCTACACATAGTCTAATCTCTCCATTTTTCTTCCTCACAGGGACTAGATTTGAAACCCAAGATGAATGCTTGATCGGAAAGATGATACCACTATCTAGAAATTTATGGAGCTCTTTGAGCACCAAGGGCTCTAACTTGGGGTTAATTGTCCTTTGCCTTTGTGTGATTGGCCTTGAATTGGGTTATAAATCAATGGTGTGTTGGGTTGATTGAGCATCAAACCCTTTCATATCAGAATAATCCCATGCAAATTCATCATTGAATTTTTTAAATAAATAAACAAGTAGTTCCTTCTCTTCATGGGAGTTGACTTTACCAACCTTTAAGTACTTATCTCTAAAAATTTCCAACTCCTCATAGTGATCCTCTTTGATCAACATGTTCATTTTATTCCTTTTAAACTGATTATCAGAGTTAAAAAGGGACTCCAAGCTGACTAGTCCCTTAGGAAGCTTATTGGACTTCAACTGCATGATCTGATCCTCAAATTGTTGTTTTACCTTGTTGTCCTTGGAAGCTACAAATCCATCTGTATCTGTCATAAAGCTTCAGATCTTCTCATCAATATTGAAAACCTGCCAATTAAGGTCATTATTTGGGATAGATGGCCTAACAAAAATTTGAATATGGGATTGATGAGAATTTACACCTTTGTTTTCAGAAATAATAACTTGAGCACCAATGGAAGCTAACCTATCAGCATGCTTTTTTTTACTTCTTGGAACAAAAATTGAATTGAATGTATCAAAATCAGCTAGAATATTTGATACTCTAGATTTGTATAACTTCAAGAAATCATTTTTTACATTATTTAAGCCTCTCACCTAATTGACCAACTATCTCCAAATGCTCTTAAAGACTTAATATTTCTCTTTCTTGCCCACTTGAATCCCTGAATCAAACTCTCATATTTATCCACATTGTTAGAACAAGGAAATAACAATCTAAATGCAACATAATATTTGTCACCATCTAGAGACACAAGCATAACCCCTGCACCAGATTCATCCTTATTCTTAGATCCATCAAAATAAAGATCCCAAAGTTGATTAGGTTGTTCTGAATGAGCACTTTGAGAGTTTATAAAATTAGGAATAACTGAATCAAATTTTGCAATCATGTAATTACCAAACCCAGCATCATGAAAAACATTATCTTGGGTGTTAAAAGCATCACTATCTACCCATTCATCCAATAAAATATCAGGGATCTGTTCAATCTGAGTATCAATGTCTGGATAATATTTAAGATCATCAGCATCAATGATCACACAACTAGCATTTATGGAACTTGGAATATAAGGCTCAATGTGATCCTTGGTCAACAACTCTAATTTTATGGTCACCTTTGTACCATATCTGGCTCTAAACAACATATGAGACCAATTAGATGAGAAATATCCTCCTATTTTTGCAATAAAGTCTCTAGATAAACACATGGAAAAATAGGGAGGCAGATCTATAACATAGATATCCTAAAAAATAGAGAAGTTGGGACAAGCATGCAGGGTCAAAATTGAATTTTTAACAACACCTAGAGTATGAACTGATGAACCATCTAACTGAATTACTCTTTTATCAAGAGGTTCATACTTTAAGTCAAGCAGATCTGCAATATTTTTAGGCATTACTATGCTAGTTGCACCACTATCAACCATACAATTATGCACTAATTTATCCCCCATTATCAAAGGAGGTGGATTAACATTTGAAAATTTCTTACCATCCTTTATTGATGTCCCCTACACAATTACAGCCCCTTAATTAGCCAAAATAGTCCTTGAAGGATACTTTAAGGCTTGTTGTGAACTTTATGTCCCTTTAGACAACTCTTCCCTCAATAAATTTGCTTTCCCTAGAATGGCTAATGAATCCCACATAGAAATATAAACATTCATCTTCTTCATATTATCAACAATATTATAGGGAACAAAAAACTGTACCTTTTGATGTGGATTACCAATGGTCTAATCTGCCTTCTTCTGATGATGTTGTTCTTTGTTCACAAGAGTGGAGTAATCTTTTAGAATAGAAATAGGAGGAATGAGTGGTGATTGAGTTGTGGTAGCAATCTTAACAGCTGACTGCTCTAACTCTAGAGCTCTCTTGTTTGCTCTTGTGTTTGCTGATACAAGTGAATCATTACTCACTCCATATAACTCTTCCTCTTGCCAATTCAGAAATGCAATGACCAGAGAAGTTAGGTCTGGTTATTGTTGAGTCTCCTCAATGGATGCAGTGGGTTGTGAATCAATCATAGTTTGAACCATTAGGGCTTGATTAAGCACTCCATTAGTTTACTTAGACTGATTTTGGGGTTTCCCACAAGGATAGCACCATTCATAATCAAAAGAAAGGTTATTTTGGTTAGCAAAAATATCCCTAACAATATTAAGAGGTGCTAGATTATAATGTCTATAAGGCCTTTGGTTCCAATTTTGCCCATCGGTATTGCTATTTCCTTGGTATTGTTGCTTGTTACCTTGGTAAGTGGGCTGATTAGGCTGTTGAGATGAAGAACTAGCAAACTGGTTTAGCATATGGGCTATTGGATTCCCTTGAGCTTGCTTCCTTTTAAGGTTTACCAATTCATTTCCAAAGGTTTTTAATAAGCTCTCTATCTTTTGTTTGTTGTCTTTTATGCTTTGCAACTCATTAGAAGGGGTAGTAGGCATTATCTCTTCATTTTTATAAGATGGTAATGGAGCCAGAGGAGGGGTAATCAATGAAATATTAGATTGGATCCTAAGGTGGCCTAGGATACATCTTCCCTGCCTGAATAAGGCTATTCTCTACCCTAATTGCAATTTCAAAAGCTTGAGGTAAAGAAGTTCCCCCCATAGATTGGATCATAACTGAAATATAACTATTTAGGCTTTTAAGGAAGTATAAATATGCATACTCAGTAGAAGGTCTTACCATGGCAGGAATCACTCATCCCTTCTTATGGAGATCTTTTAATAGTAGTTAGTTGTTCCACAAAAGAAAGATTGTCATATTTATCTTCAAAGAATTTAGACAACTCCTCACCTAGTGCATCCCAAGTAGCAATTGATCCAACTCGAAGAGTTTGAAACCATTCCAATGCTTTGCCCTTCAATGATGCATCCAATAGCCTCAAAGCTACATCCTCCTCCATGATATGATGCACATTGCAAAGAGAAGCAACATATTTGATGTGCTCAATGGATATTGTTTGTCCTTCTCCCATGAAAGATGGCAATCCTTTCAAGGTTGCTAATGGTATGTTGTTGTGATTTGCAATCCTCAAAGGGATGCCTTGATTAAATGGCACAAAAGGAAGTCTTCTAGCAATTTTTTGTGCTGCTGTAGCACAATTTAAAGGTGATGGTTGTCCTTCTTCTTCTATTTGTTCAAGAAGAACTGGAAATTTAAGTGTTGGGGGATTTTCTGAAGATTCTTGATCTGAATCAGGTAAATCACTGTAGTAGGTGGGAGGAGCTGAACTTCTCTCGAAACTTCTTTTCCTTGGTCTTCTTGGCTTCCTACCCCTTTCTACAAGCTTGAAGGAGATCTATTTTGGACCTCTAGGCTCTCTATTTAAAGTTCTTCCTCTCCTCGTATGTGATAATTTCAAATACTCAAACTCTTTTCCTCTCCTTGTTTGGATTATGTTCATGTATCACAAGGAGTCCCACCGGGCATACCAAAAAGTGTTAAGGCCCAAAAATATCACCCTAACTCAGGCATTAGGGAATAGTAATATTTCATGGTAACAATGGAAACTTTCCTGAGTTGTGGTTTGACTCCAAATAAGAAGGAATATCTAGATTCTAGGCCGGTTCCTATTGGATTTGGGGTATCAATATCTTACTGCTTTCTCCTGATTTTTGGAAGGAAAGGGAGAAATTATAATTAAAATGAAATGAATAAAACTTGAAAGGTTTATACACCAATTAAGAATTAGATTTTTCAAAGGTTCAAACTAACATTCACTGTCCAATACATAGGCTAACTTGGAAATAACTACTAGGGATTTCACCACAAATAGTAATACTTTGTAAATAGACATGCAGATTTTGCAAAAATGTTATATTCTACAACCTAGAATAGGAATCAAGACAATTTACTAATCCATATTATAGGTACATTACACTTCAAATGCAGAAAATTGGATAGGATTGATAACAAAAGACCATAACAAGGTGTATGAATAATGGGCCAACTTTATTCTTATCAAAATCTGTTGAAGTTACATGAATAAATTTCAGAATAATGGAAAGGAACACATGCATCCTCTTACAAAACATCAATACTAAACATGAACTAAATGGATACAAAATACATAAAAAAGGCTATAGGAACAAACTAGTTCACTAAAAGCTCTTCTCTCCAAATTCTGGACACACTAACTCAAAGCCAAAACGCAACTATATAGCCCATGAAGGCAATTTTGAAACTCAATCTTCCCACCAAAAAAACTACAAAATAGCATATCACCAATCCTAAGACTTAATTAGTGCCCAAATTTAAGCCCTAGATCTAGCTCCTAAAGTTGGTGTATAAAATATTTACATCTTTCTACATAATTTACCAACTTATTACAAAATATATTACAAAACCCATCAAAAACCAACCCAAATGCATAAATCCCATTACATAAAGAGCCTAACTCATAAAATAACCTAATACCATAGCATAAAAACACTAACTCCATATTCAAAGCTGACACCATAGTAATAAAAAACCTAGCTCATGGAAAAGCTGACACCATAGTCAAGCTGACTCTAACTCCATATGTATAATCCCAATACCACAGTCAAGCTCACTAACTAAACTTGATCACAGCTCATGATCAGCATGAGAATAGCCATTGAGAAATATCCATGTGTCTTCATGGCATGTCGGGGTACTATCGTGGCACTGCAAACTGATAGGGCATTAAATTTTATTGTCAGTGGACTTGAAATTTTTTGCAAAACACTGCATAATTTTTTTCGCATCTCATTTGCATTTGGTTCTGGAGGTAAAGTGTAGGGTTTTTTACTACACCAACATGCTTGTATTTTGAATCTAGAACTCGATGCCATGAGGTATGATGCTATATCTGCAACTTATACAAGAAGATCAAGATTCTTGCCGTGAACTTGGGATCTTTGTGTAACTAGGAGTCTTGAAATTTGTATGCCATTACACATGGCATTGTCACTGTGGTTGTTTCTTTGAAGCTCACTCAGGTTTTGGGCATCTGGCATTGTGCGTGTGTAAATGGGTACCTGTCAGAAGCAACACAAACACTCAATAGATCATTATATTAGTGCAAAAAGGGTTAGAAAAAGCATATAAACCCATTAAAACCGATCTATTGCCTACTAACTAGGAGGAGTGTGATTGATAACATATCAGCCCTCAGGATATGCTATCGAATCAGTGACTAATACAACCTAGCATGAAGGATTTGAATAAAAACAAGTTAAATGATGATAAAACATGCAAACTAGCTTCAAAATATGAAATAAGAACAATGAACTAGTATGAGATGAAACATAAAATATAATTCTAGAGATAATCTAGTAGCATAACAATGCAATTTTGATCTAAGATGAAGGCTTATTTGCTCTCAAAATAGGCTTTTATTTATAGAGGAATGGGAGAGAGAGGGGGGGACAAGGTTCATTTATGAATCAGGAGGCCCAATAAATGAATATGTAAGAGCTATTAATGCCTAAGGCATTAATAAGGCATGGGAGAGACACGGGCTTAAGGTCTTCACATTAATGAAGGCATTAAAAAGGCATGTGGGGGTGTAAGAAGATGGTTTGAGAAAGTGGACCTTAAGGAGGGTCAAGCTTGAGAAAGTGGAATTTCTCAAGTGGGTGGAGTTGCTAAGCATTCCTTAATGGAATGTGACAACATTAGGAGGTGGGTTAGAGAAGAATTTAGGAT
>MU226290.1:522312-535995 GCA_018584345.1 Thuja plicata
GAGTTGCTAAGCATTCCTTAATGGAATGTGACAACATTAGGAGGTGGGTTAGAGAAGAATTTAGGATTAGGATTAGATTAGCATGGGTGAATGGGGTGAGAAGGGTTAGAACCCTGGGTAGAAGTGGCTGAGATGGGTTAGGTTGGGGTTTAAGGGAATATTAATAAATGAAATAAACTTATTTAATTCATTTATAAATATAGGAATTAATTATTAAAACAATTAAATTGCTTTTTAATAATTAGAGGACTATAGCCATTTTAATTAAATTAAATAGGCTAGGGGAATGGGTTGATTGCAAGTGAATATTTGATATAGGGATTTATTTAATTCCTTTATAATTAAATACTATAGCCATGTTTGATTTTGATTTGATCTGATTGGTCGAAATTGATTTGAATTGTATGGCTATAATAGATAATATAAATCAGTGATAAAAATCACCTAGGACATTAAATTGATTAAAAGAAATATGCCAAGCAGTAACAGGGTTGTTTGGACATAAATCGAGGGTATGATCATACTTAGGGAAAATAGGGTCTATCGTTGCGACAGACTGAATTCAGGTGGTTACAGGCATGAACTAAAATGATAGAGAGTTCGGGCTCTATGTAGACTATGAGTCTTGACCGTAGCTTTCACTGGGTTGTAATTTAAAGAGCTCAGGCTCTTGATGTAACTTCTATAGCTTCTTTCGAATCATAAGCCATTATACAAGGCACCTTCTCTGCATCTAGAACTCGGCTTCTCCGTTTGTGAGTTTACAACCCATAACACATGGAACTGTGTATGCATTTTGGACTGCACCATACTCCATCTTTACTTGAAGTAGATGTTTATTGAAGTGACAAGCTATGATCTTTTTCATACTAGTTAAGATCTCAAGATTAAATGACTCCATCTTTCTAGGTTTTTTAAAGTTCTTCATCTTTTTGGTAGAAAATATAGGTTTACATTTAGTTATTTGTTGATTCATAGCATGTAATTTGTAGCTTACTTTGAGTCTTTCTCTTTAAATAACTATTGACGGGTCTTTGTGACCGGGTCCACCAACAGATGTAAGTTGTCACTGGGTACCGGGGTACCGGCCAACTTTGCCTGTAAAGGTTTTTTGGGGAAATGGGATTCCCTGGGCCTTCAAGCACGTGAGAGTCAGGTCTTGATAGTGTGGGAGCTTAGTTGGGAATGTGACTATTTTATTCGGGGGGATAGCTAGTTATCTTGGCTTATCTTCTCTGGGGATTTAAGTGAGTGGGGTTTCCTGCAAGCATTCACTAACTTATCTAAATAAACTTCAAAAGATATTGCAAAGTTAGAAATATTCCATCTACCTATAGTTATACTGAACATTCAAAACATTGACAATGCTCTAACACGCTACATTAAATACTGAAGAAATACAGAACCCTTAGCTCATATTTAATCAATAGCAAAGGAAAAGGAAGTTGTTAATCTACTTAAAGTACTAGAACAAAGGACATCAGAACATAAAGCATAAAATACCATTAACCCAGAGATCAGAATGCTAACAACCTCAATGATAGAACCCTTGCTTCTTCATTAATGTATCTCCAGCAAGCACTGGTGAGTGTTACAATGGTGGCTCCAAGGGAGAATTTAACTACTGAGAGCTTAGAAATTAAGTAGCATTGAGCTCTACAACTAAGAACTAAGAAAACAAAATTGTTATTAGCTATGGGCTGCAAAATCATCAATTTTGCTGACCCTTGGAATGAGGTCAGACTTATTATTTATACACAATTTTTGACCTAAAACTAACCTAACTTATTTTACACTTCACAATATAATACTATTTTCGGTGGCCAGTAGTACCTGCACCACGCTATAAAAGACCTCGAGATGGAAAAGGTCTGACATGTCAGAAGAATAAGACAAGAAAAGAGGGGTAGATGAATCAGCCTCGAGAAGAGAGCCAAGAGGAGAAAGGAAGAAATTTGATCCCATGGGGATCAAGGCTACATGCCTCATAAATGGGAGCGCGGCCCACTGTCTCTAATATACCAGGTGTTACCTTGAAGCGGTGCCTCAGGAAGACCATATGTTAGAACCCTCCTATTGAGCTGACATGCCTTATTGCGGTTACCTACCTTCTGACACCCTTTATTAACTACCTTGAAAATTACTGGTCGGCCTTGGGAACCGGGACACGGGTCACTTAAAGAATACAAAATTTGTCGGATCCAAAATTTTAGGATCTAGAAGCCTGTGCCTCAAAGAATAAAGAATACAACCAATACATGGTTGGTGAGATTCTTCAGACTCTACAGAACTTTATTGTTCCTTAGGATTTCTTCCAAGCCTCCAACACTTGTCCTATACTTTCTTCATCTATGTCTCTGATACTATCCCATCGACTACAAACAACCTCCAATGCTTCATCAACATCTTCGGCCCCGTTCTAAAATTCATCCACCAACTTGATGGCATCATGCGATGGGATCATTGTCTTGGACAATCTAGATAACTTTCCCTAGTCAAAATCTCCAGCAGGCGGATATAGGGACTCCATCCATTAATCAAACTTATTAAAGGGATCGACTTGTGATACTCCAACCACAAATTATTGAAACAAGCCCAAGGGGTATTGCGCAGTTGTCACTTTCTCTTTCAAGGCCTTAACCAGTTCCTTGGACACCTCAATTCTGAGGACAAGTCTGGAGTACTGGGCCTGGAGGAAATCATATGATTCATCTCTCAAAATCCCCACCTCTATGGTGACTTCTTCTCCTATGTTGCGAATTTCTTCTAGCCTGACCTTCCATTTTTCATACTTTGCTAAATCTTGCTCCCATATAAGAGTGGAGACCTTTTCCTAGTTCAGAAGAGTGTCAACCTGATAAAGGTCTGGGAGGGACGCTACTAGAAATTGTCTCATGGTGGATACTTTCTCGGTGGCCCACCCATCCACATCTCATGCCTTCTTCTTCATGATCCGTAGAGAATCCATGTCGCCCTACACAAGTGGAAATTCGGAGGAAGGGGTTCCAGGGTGGACCTTGGCCAAAGGTTGTGTAAGTTCTGCCAGAAGCGCAAGGAGATTGACATTAGTCTCTCTTTCCTCCTTCAGCTTCTAGCCCTTCTTGGTGTATTTGGCCTCTATTTATTTTGTGGCCTCCCTTAGCAAGTCCAATTCACCTTGCTTATCTCTCCTCCCAAGTGCCACTTCTATTATGTTATAGTCTTCAAGCCTTATGGCCACCACATCTACACCTGGTGGGGGTGTTGGGATAGTCACAACTATGCTGCCTCTTGTACCAGTCCAGAGAGTATGGACTGTGCATACTTTTTTGGGTTTTTGGGCCTCTGTGTTTCTGGCCATCATCTCAGCCAATGAGAGTGTAGCACCAGATGTTACCACCGGGTCCTTTCTTTTCCTTGATTCCATCCTTGATTTGACCAGCCATTGGGGTGGCTGGGGTGGCATTTTTGTTAAGACCTATTGATCGAGATTCCCTTTGGAACCTGGCGGTGTGTTCTTAGAATGCACCTTTCCTTCGAGCTGGTGTCTTCTGTTGTAACATCTGGAACCTTTTCTCCAGTCTCAACATTGTCTGTATCTTCGGGGACTTCCTCACCCATCCTCGCGTCAGTTGATCCTGCATTTTCATTATCTGGGACTTCCTGATCAATCTATTGCTTCTTCTCTTGAGCCTCAAAGACCTCATCTATTGGAACATTCTCCTCCATTGGAACATCCTTAGGAGGTGGGTGAGGTCTCTGGCTGAAATTCAACAAGGTGGTCATCGTTACTACCTCACCAAATATGCTCCAGGGCACATGATCACCCAGAGTAACTGAAGGCATTTAGAGCATGATGATCGAGGGTACAATTGATCCCATGGGTCTCGGTTCCCTGACCATTGGTTGTTCATCTCTGGGTTGCCTTGGTATGTCTTCGATCTCCTGGACTGGTATCTTCTCCTGCTCGGGCTCCTTTTGTGCCTTCTCCCAGGCCTCTTGTTTTTATGTATCCTCTTCTCTTGGGATTTCCTTTTCTACGGGGGCCTCTTCCTTATCTTGAGGAGAAATTTCCTCCACCAAATGACTTATACCTTGTTGGAGGTCCATGAGCTCTTTTGTCAAGAAAGTGTCATCAAAGTCATCGTGCGGGGGTGAGGAGTCAGAAATATCCTCTAGTTTGGGAGAGTCTGAACTGACATCCACCAGGGGCACATCCTACATACTAGGACAAGTGGCTATGATTTGTGTAGGGGTTACCTTCTTCTTCTTTCTTGTCAGTGGAAACCCGGTATCCAGAATGTTGGTGGACTCTGCCTTAGTGAAGGTCTGTCTGCTCATCATTTTAGCCAACGACGGGGATCCCACTAGGCAAGAAAAAGCCATCGGAGCTACAAGGAGGCCAAAAGATATTTGCGTACTTATTTGCTAGCACCTCTTTCTCCTTTTATTTTCTTGTGCTTGGTTCAGTGTCTAGGGAAGATGAACAAGGTCTAGTACCAGCTAAAGAGGGAGCATCCTTACAAGCCATTGGTTTCTTTTGGGTTCCCTTGGGGCACACTCAAGCAAAATATTGGTGAATGGCTTCTAAAATGGGGTGACATACCCCTTCAATTGTCCCTTGTCACTGGAGGGAGATCTAGCTTATCTATCCCATGTCCCTTGTATGTTGGGTCCTCCAGCAACCCATCATCTAAGAAATTCTAAAAATTTTGGAGGTCAAGTGTTTTCATGAGCCCTTTTCTCATCCGTTAATGCTGTCGAGCCCGGAGATCAAAATTGTCTTGGTAGTCCACCCAAAAATATTCAATGTCTTCTTTGTGTGGTAGGGATGCCCAGGGAAGTGCTATGGAAATCTTGCTCAGGGGATCATAGTTCTTTCGGGTGTGGTGGAATTCCACCAGCCCTAGGTTTTTCAATTCGTTGTCTGCCTCTCAGGATACATGTATAATTCCCACATGAAAATGGGAATGGGACATTGATGACCTTCTTCAATGTAAAGAATGCATGTTGATCCATCATCTACTAGAAGAATTCTAAAAGAATAATTCTATCCCCACAATATCGGGGAAGAAGATGGGGCTTCCTGGAGAAGCTAGTCACCTGAATGTAGGTGTGGTGTTGGAGTTGAATAAAATAGTAGCCATAGGTGCTGACCAAATTCATTGCCGCCTGTGAAATTCGGTACCCAGAATCCCAAGTAAGTGTTAGGATGTTGTGGTAAATTAAAGCATCATTTACCCAGAAGAAATTTGAGAAACTGAGTTCCCATTTCACTTGGGGATAATGATCCCATAGTGTTACCTAGCCTTACCCATTTCCAAGTTCCCCAACTATTCCCAAACCTGCGAAAGCTGGTCTTTGTTGAGCTAGTTCCCATAGTACATATGATGTCATGTAAAACATGGAATTTAGGATGACACCCTTTAGCTGTTTGTCCACATGATTGGATATGAGGGCCACCTAGTTGAAGTTCTGACTATGAGTGGTGATGTAGTATAGAAAATAGTACATCTATGCTGAGAAATCGTGGGCATGGGGTAATCCGAAGATCCTGCATAAGAATACAATTCCCACTTGAATTGGCTCTTTGAAATCCCCACGGGGAATTTCCAACTTCATCCTCCAGCAATCCCTCTTTGGGATTTTCAGCCAGTGGCTATTGAGATGTTGCCGGGAGATAAGGGCAGTGTCCTTGAACTCCTACAACATCTGGACTCAATTCTGGATAATGGACCCATTGAACTGTGGGATCCCCAGTCCCTAGGTGAATGTTGTTGCATCTAGGGTAACAATTGTTGTTGGGTACAATAGTGGTCAGGGATCCGAAAGTAGGATGGTTTGAGTTGGTGCATTGTACAATGTTGCTAGTTGGAGTATTAACTCCTGTGATTGCACCGAACAAGGAATGTTTTTCGCCTTAATGATGCCAAAGGCAGAAATTTGAGTTGCCAGATTGTCTCCGGTGGCCTTCAACCTATAAATGGCTTGAATCAAGCCTTGCATTTCCGCCCATGGTCTGGGCCCTGTGTTCATTATTTCTTTAACTTTGGACTCTATTTTTGATCCCACAAGGGCACCCTCCTTTGCATATTTGGAGGTCAAGGGAAGCTTTGCTAACAACCTCTCAGCCTTGGTTTTGGTGGCCGCCCAAGTGGAAGTGGTAGGCAACTCTGGGCTGTCAAGAGGGGTGATTACTTCAGACATCTTTGATCAACTTATCCGCAACCTGCAAGATCAGAGAACTGTTAGAACATGATACATATAAAAGAATATTAAAACTCCAGGGAAATTGTCACCACCCCACACCTATTCAATAAGTGTTAGTATGCACCAAAAAGTCCCGGAATACCTGCAATAGATGTGAATAGGACTCTGGGGGAAATCAAGCTTAGTGAAAAGGGGAAACACAGGACCAAGGATTGCTTGGGACCTGGAGCCCGGATAAACTAGTCATTGTGTGCTGACATGACCAGAGGGGAATCATACTCGGCTGACGTGGGTTGGCACGTGGTCAGGTGATAGGTGACATAAAGGCATTAATGGTGACAAGTGGGATGATACGGGATAAAATAAATGCCAGATGGGACATGGTTTGAATTCCCACTCATCAGAAATTAAGCCCGCCATTAAGGTGATGAGACAGAGGAGAGAGAAAGCCACCATGGCTCAAACTAGTGAGGTGTCGAGTTTGAGCCGTGGAAACTCCATCTTGATGGGCTCGGTCTGGCTAACAAAAAAACACAAAAGAGCACAATGAACTCATGAACTTGAAAGGATATACAAGATATACATAAAATCATAAAGGGCCAAAGGCCAAAACATATATACACAAAATATATAGCATTCACAAGCCTTTCATAGGTTTTTACAACATCTACATATATATATGAACAACCCTAAGACCATGTACAATGTGTACATTAATTTACAATTGTATAGAGGGTGGAAAACCCTCTGGCAAAGCCAACCCACCAACGGGAGGTGAAGCAAAAACAAAAAGAACGGAAGGCAAACCAACAAAATGAATTAAACAAAACCAAAAACAAAAGGGAACAACAAGGAAAACAAAGGAAACAACAAGAAACCAGAGAACAAGCTGAGAGACTAACTGGGAATCTAAAGAATAGTGGAGAAGAAGCACACTAGGAGCACTCCTACAACAATTTCTACCTTCAAATGATCATGAACAGACACCTCAAATCAACCGGTGATAACCCACTAAGCACAGAGTAAATTGCAGCTTAATCACAGTTTAGTCACCTAAGAATCGCTTTGAATGCACAAGTGTTTTTAATAGCTGTAACTATAAAAGTGGCATGTAATTCCTATTTATACCCAAGGTAAAATCTAGTTACCCTCTCCTCAACAAACTCCGGAACAGGAAAACCTTCAAACCCTGGGCTCAGGGATTCCATACAACCATACCTTCTTGCGAGAAGAAGACATCATGGAGGAGAATCCCAAAGTCTAGAATCTGGCTCTGGAAAGAACAACAAACTCTAGGACCAGGCCCCAAAGACATGAAAGGAAAAAGAAGAAAGAAAACAAACCTCTACAGGAGGGAAAACCCAGAGAATAAAACAAAGAAAAAGAAAACAAGGCGAGAGCCAAAAATGAAAAGAGGGGACCCAACATTTTGCACATAAAATGTAGGGATGGGTATGTAGGGCATAAAAATAACCATATGTCACTCCTCTTCATTGTTGTACACTGTGTGTTGGTTGAATGGTGACAAAAAATGGATACCCATATGGCTCTTTTTGCATATCTAGATGTAAGCTTAAAAAACACATGCAAGTTGTCAGTATTTTGGTTGAGAGATGAACTCCAGATGTAAACTTAAGAACACCTATAAGCTTACCATTATGTTATTGAGAAATACACTGCATTTATTGTTCTCCTTAGAAGCACGAAAATATTGTCATAAAACAAAACACAATTTCTTTATCTTGAAGCCACGGACATTTCTTTAAGCTAAGAAAACATTTATGTGTTCAATCTACATAAAATGTAACTTGTGTTCGACAGTCACTTCATTCAATGTTTTCTTTGAAGCCCAATAGTAATACCTTTTGAAACACGACCATACTATCATAAAACATGAAACTCCTTCACAATGTTGAGGCCGAGATGTTAGGAATAAGGTGTGTCAACCTTGGATAATTCCTATTCTTATTATTTGTTTTGTAAAATGTATTTCTTGCAAATAATGTAATTAATTGTAAGTGTACATGTCTAGTTGGCATGTTGATGTGTCACTCCACTTGATGTGTCAGCATCTTGAATTGTGTGTAAGGAGATCATGGCTGAAATGGTTATGACGAATTCTTATGAAACGTAAGAGCTATTTCTAGAAGATTCAATGATGGGTGAAGACATGCAAGATATGTGGCAACTGATAAAGTTGAGTACTATACACTCTTCTACAATCGTGGGGTTCGGGATCCTATTTTTTTGGAGAATGGTAAAACCCTAATACGGCTATCTTCGGAAGTTGCCCTAAAAAGGAAAGCGCATGATACAAGCATTTTTTAGGGTTGCAGACTAGTATAGGAAAAGAGTGTATTATTGGTATGATCTGGTGCTACTGGATTTGTCTTTGAGTGTTGATTGACTCTTGAAAGAACTTGCATTGCAAGTGTGTTGTAACCATTGTGTTGAAGATAATACATTGTGCAGGTTTTGGAGTGCTAGGGTTTTTTACCGAAAGATTTTCCCCAGGGTAAATCATTGTGTCATTCTCTATTTTCTATATGCATGGTATATGGCTGCAATATCATTGTTAAAGTAGTTAACGAATCTGAAATTATAAGGATTTAAAAGAATTTGCACAATACTTTCCTTTAGAGATTAGCGTAGGAAGTTGTTTCCGTACCTGAGTTTTCTTACAAGTGGTATTAGAGCTTGATCAACTTTTGATCCTAGTTGTTGGATAGGGTTTTTTGAGCTAATCTCAAGTTGAGTGGGAGTTTTTTGTGTATAGCATTCTAAATCTTATTTGCACATTGAGATGGCAAGGTCCTCATACAGTAGAATGGAGGTGGAGAAATTTAATGGCACTAATTTTGAGTTGTGGAAACTCAAGATGGAAGACATGCTTAAAGACCATGATCTATGGGAGGATACTTCACTTGATGTGAGACCTGTAGTGATATCTCAAGTAGATTGGGAGATCAAGGATCAGAAGGCTAAGGGTCTCATCAGACTCTGTCTAGCAGATGTCATTCTTATGAATGTTCTTGATGAGACTACTAAAAATTCTTTGTGGAAATGGATTGGGTCTGTGTATCAGCCCAAACCTTTGGTGAATAAGTTGTTCTTGAGAAATAAGTTTTATTCTTTAAGAATGGAGGAAGGTGGATCCATAACTTATCAACTCAATGCATTCAATTTATTGATTGCATAGTTGGCATCATTCGGTGCCAAGATCAAGGAGGATCGATGTATGACCCTACTTTGTTCCTTGCTAGATTTGTGGGACCATCTTGTGATGGCTCTCAAAAGTACTATAGTCACATTCCATATGGATGATGTAGTGTCTTTGCTGCTATCTCAGGAGATGCGAAGAAAGACTTTGGATTCATCTAAGGAAGCCCTTGCTATTCATGGGAGATCCAATGACAAAGGAAAGTAGAATGACAATAAGTCAAAAAGGGAAGATCCAAATCCTGTGGGAGTTCTAAGACTCCTAGAAATTCTAAGGCAAAATGTTAGAACTATGATAAATCTAGGCACTTTCGGAGGGACTGCAAAGAATTGAAGAAGAAGAATAAAGTCTCAGATTCAGCTTTCAAAAAATCTCAAGAAGATGGAGATACTTTTATTGTAGCTTTGGCAGACCATGCATCTGATGATGTGTGGTTGGTAGACTCGGGTGCTTCTTTTCACATGACCTTTCATCAAAACTAGTTCTCAAAATATGAAGAGTTTGATGGTGGAAAGGTGTACTTGGGTGATGATTCTCACCTAAAGATAGTTAGACACAGAAGGGTCACTATCAGATTTCCTAATGGATGATTAAAGGGAATCAACAGAGTTATGCACATTCCAATTTTGGCATGAAACTTATTATCTGTAAGTATGCTGAATTATGTAGGTGTGCAAGTTGTCTTTTCGAAAGATGGATGCAAGATGATGAGAGGTTCTATGGTGCTCGCTAAAGGTACTAGGAGAGGTACTTTGTTTCATCTTGATGCATGCATTTCTCAGTACAATATTTCTTCTATTTCAAAGAAGAGAGTGGCTATCACTTCATCCTTATCATCTAAACAAGCAGTAATGAAGACTGTGGCAATGGGTTTCGATGGCAGTGTAGTAAGTGTACCTAAGGGTGTAAACACTTTGGATGGCAAGCTTCCTGCAGAAAAGACAATGTTGTGGCATATGAGATTTGGTCACATTGGTGAGAAGGGTCTTAGGACCTTGAAAACTAAAAACATCATTGAGGGAATAAATGATTGTAATCTAGAATTTGATTTTTGTGAACACTGTGTTTATGGTAAGAAAAATCATGTTTAGTTCTACTCCAGTTCTCACAAGTCTTCTAGAATTTTGGATCTTATTCATTCTAATGTATTTGGTCCTATAAAAGTTCCTTCTATCTCTTGTTTTGTATAGTTTGTATCTTTTATAGATGATTACAGTAGGACTTGGATATATTTCCTGAAAAGTAAGACACAGGTTTTCAGCCGGTTCAAGGAATTTAAGGCTCTCGTGGAGAATCAGACTGGTAAAAGAATCAAGTGTGTGAGAATTAATAATGGTGGTGAGTTTTGTTCCATAGAGTTTGAAAATTTTTGTAAAGAACAAGGAATCAAGAGACATAAGACAACTCCTTACACCTCGCAACAAAATGGAGTTGCAGAGAGAATGAACAGGACACTGATGGAGAAGGCTAGGAGTATGCTTAGTGGAGCTGGTTTAGAACAAAGGTTTAGGGCCGAAGCTATGGCCACTAATTTCTATCTAGTTAACAGATCTCCTACATCATCTCTTGTTGGTAAGACACACATGGAGATGTGGTCTGGTAAGAAGCTTTCAATTAGACATCTTCATGTTTTTTGTTGTGAAGCTTATGCACATATTCCAAAGGAGAAAAGACCTAAGTTGGAAAACAAAGCTGTCAAATGTATTTTCATTGGATACAGTGTTGGTGTGAAAGGATACAAGCTTTGGGATCCTATGAATAGTAAGGTTTTTAATAGTAGAAATGTTATTTTTAGAGAGCTAACATCTTCTCCTATTGTGCTACAACCAGATGAAAAAGAAAAGGAAAAAGATGTTGTTCAACTTCCTCCTACCCCTGAGAAGACTGAACAGAGAGACCATGTTGGGTCTAATGATGAGGAGAGCTCTAGAGGCTCTGATAGTTCAGAAGAAGAGGAAGAACAACCTCAACCTCAGCCCTTGAGGAGATCTACGAGAGAAAGAAATAAACTAGAAAGGTTTGGTTATTCTATGTTAGATTCCAGTTGTGCTTTTTCTTTGATTACTAACATGGATGAGCCTAGATCTGTTAAAGAGGCTTTAGGCATGGAAGATGCAAGTTCCTAGATTGAGGCTATGGATGATGAGATGGCTTCATTAGAGAAAAAAAAAAACTTGGGACCTTGTACCTTTGCCTATAGGGAGAAAATCCGTTGGCTGTAAATGGGTGTTCAAGAAGAAATTCTATGCAGATGGCAGTGTTGAAAGGTCCAAAGCTAGATTGGTTGCAAAGGGGTATTCATAGGTAGAGGGAATAGATTATGGTGAAATATTTTCTCCTGTTTTAAAGTTCACATCTATTAGATTTCTATTATCTCTTGCTGCATCATATGATTTAGAGATACAACAAATGGATGTGAAGACAACTTTCCTTCATGGTGATTTGGAGGAAGAGATTTATATGTCACAGCCTGAGCACTACATTGCTAAAGGTAAAGAATCCTTAGTTTGCAGATTAAAGAAATCTCTATATGGTTTAAAGCAATCTCCTAGGATGTGGTACCTTAAGTTTGATGCCTTTGTGTTGTCAATTAGATTTGTAAGATCAAAATCAGATCATTGTGTTTATTTTAGAGTTGAAAATGATCACCTTCTTGTTGTTGCATTATATGTTGATGATATGTTGTTGTTTGGGAAGGGTAAGGGTGTGATTTATGATTTAAAATCTCAATTGTCAGTACAG
The DNA here is from genome assembly GCA_018584345.1 of Thuja plicata. NCBI lineage: Eukaryota > Viridiplantae > Streptophyta > Pinopsida > Cupressales > Cupressaceae > Thuja > Thuja plicata. The sequence continues at coordinate 534,464 of MU226290.1, forward strand.
TTTGAGATGAAAGATCTTGAGGCCGCAAGGTACATCTTGGGTATGGAAATCAGTAGAGACAGGTCTACCATAAAACTTTGGTTGAGTTAGAGTAAGTATGTGACTTCTTTGTTGGACAGGTTTAGCATGGCAGATTGTAGACCACTGTGTGTTCCTGTTTCAGTGGGAACAAAGTTATTTGTAGATAATTGTCCAAAATCTCCTAGTGAGGTGGAGGACATGAATACAGTACCTTATGCTAGTGCAATTTATATTCTTATGTATGCTATGGTCTATACTAGACCAGACATTGCCCAAGTAGTGGGAGTCTTGAGTTGGTTTATTGCTAACCCTGGATGGGTACATTGGAATGCAGTTAAGCAAGTATTCAGATATTTGAGGGGTACATCAGATTACTCCATATGTTACCATGGTAACTCTTCTAGATATCCACATTCAATTTGTATTCATGGGTTTGTGGATTCATATTGGGTCGGTGATATTAATAGAAAGAGACCCACGAGTGCTTATGTGCTCACTATGTTTGGTGGTTCCATCAGTTGGATGAGTAAGAGACAACCTGTGGTTGCTTTGTCCACTACAGAAGCTGAGTACATGGCTGCTACTCATGATTGTAAGGAAGCCATTTGGCTTAGGAGATTGTGTTCTGATGTTGGTGTTGATGCAGAATAGATTACTATTTGGTGTGACAGTCAGAGCGCTATTTTCCTTGTGAAGAGTTCAACTTTCCATGCCAGAACGAAGCACATTGATGTGCAGTTTCACTTTGTGAGAGATATGGTGGAAGATGGAAAGGTAAATTTGGAGAAAGTAGATACTGTGAAGAATGTTGTAGATGCATTAACAAAACCAGTGGGCACTTTGAAGTTCAGATGGTTTTCAGAGTTTATGGGCCTTTTGGCCTATAGCAGTTAGTTCTTGTTATGTTCCTATTGCGCTTACAAGGTGTTTGACAAGTGGGAGAATGTTAGGAATAAGGTGTCTCAACCTTGGATAATTCCTATTCTTATTATTTGTTTTTTAAAATGTATTTCTTGCAAATAATGTAATTAAGTGTGAGTGTACATGTCTAGTTGGCATGTTGTTGTGTCACTCCACTTGATGTGTAGGCATCTTGAATTGTGTGTAAGAAGATCATGGTTCAAATGGTTATGATGGATTCCTATGACATGTAAGCGATATTTCTAGAAGATTCAATGACGGGTGAAGACCTTCAAGACATGTGGCAACTGATAAAGTTGAGTACTGTACACTCTTCTGCAATCTTGGGGTTCGAGTTCCTATTTTCTTGATGAATGGTAAAACCCTAATATGGCTATCTTTGGAAGTTGCCCTAAAAAGGAAAGCGTGTGATATAAGCATTTTTTAGGGTTGCAGACTGGTATAGGAAAAGAATGTATTGTTAGTATGATCTGGTGCTACTGGATTTGTCTTTGAGTGTCGATTGTCTCCTGAAAGAACTTGCATTGCAAGTGTGTTGTAACCGTTGTGTTGAAGATAATACATTGTGCAGGTTTTGGAGTGCTGGGGTT
>MU226290.1:536045-564144 GCA_018584345.1 Thuja plicata
GGGGTTTTTTACCGAAAGGTTTTCCCCAGGGTAAATCATTGTGTCATTCTCTATTTTCTGTATGCATGGTATATGGCTGCAATATCATTGTTAAAGTAGTTAACGAATCTGAAATTATAAGGATTTATAATAATTTGCACAATACTTTCCTTTAGAGATTAGTGTAGGAAGCTGTTTCCGCACCTAAGTTTCCTTACACGAGAGCATTTTTATGAACCAAACACATTATATGTTTAATTTGCAACATAATGTGGCTTGTGCTTTTGTCTGAACTCTTTACTTGTCTGAACATTTTTAAAATATACAGTCTCTATGCAAGAAATAGTATATAAACACACTGTTTATTTATTTATATATAGATCATTAGTCATGGGGTTCGAGCATGGGCTCGTGACTCCCATGGGAAACATTCATAACATGAAACTCATCCCAAACATGTACATCCCCTGCTCAATTGTATCCCCTGCATGCACTGAACTCTCCAAATTTATTCAAACATAAACAAAGTATTAATATCAGCATTATTTAATTGATGAAAACACAAGGCACTGACATTTCAACACACCAGAATAACATTGTTCTCTTAACACCCTACATAGAACATTACTTCAAATCCACATTAGGCACATGGATACTGTACCTTTTCTCTTTTATGAAGAAATGAATTACCCCATCATCATTGACTCTTTAGTTTATTTAGAACCATAACATGAATACATATTGTGTTGATCCATTCTTGTGAACATATGCATAAAGAGATATTATTTTTTAATGCACATTCTCTCTTCATTTGTTTTCAAAAGTAGATATCACTGCTGATTGATTTCTTATGTCATTAAACAACATTGACAAGATGTAATTGTTTAATGCCAATGGTTTATGTATATGTTTTTCCCATCTTGACACAATGTAGTTAATTATTTTCTATAAATGCACATTTTATGATAGCATATAAATACATTGTTTCTCCATTTCTTGCACATTTTTTTTCATTTGTAGCTCTCATGCAGATTGTTAACCCTGTTATCTATCCTCACTTTTTGCAAACCACTATTATGTAAACATAAACAGAAACAATCTATAACTTGAGATTCATGATAACATGACTGATTGTTAAGCATGCATTTTCCATTATTGAATCTAGTTCAAATATATTTTCTGTATTTGCATACTTACTATAACAACATTACTTTGAATTCATCTTACAAGATGATAGTAAATATTTTCACCACCATTTTTGCATATCTTTCCCAGCTCCATTTCTTCATATCTTTCCTTAGAAACCTTCATTGTCCATGTGTCTCTTAATGCACTATTCTATCATCCTTCATGCATTATATCCTCTTCTTCTGCATCTTTCATGAATTGTATCCTCAACCTATTAGGTTAGCAAACAAGATGAGCCAATTAATGTTTTTGTGTGACTGTCATATGAGATGATGCTCATGCATGAATATTAATTTGTTTGTTTGTGTTTGTTAAGCTAACATGCTGATGTCATTCTGAAAAAGGTTTCTCAAATTCAAGACCTAAGTCCCTTTGATTCATATTTTTCTAGTTCTACAAACAACAATACTTTGAAAATGCAGACTAATAACCATATGCAATAAAAGGTTTCATAAAGATATGTCCCTTTGATATTCTTTATTCAGTTGATGTTGAGGTATATCTTCTTATTGTATTGATTTTTTTGGTAAATTTTTAGCATTGAAAGCCTATTTGATGCATGTTGTTTTGGTTCTTGTATTGCTTAGATCCAATTGGATCTAAAATCTCTTTTCTTCCATGATGCAACACAAGACCCTAGAATTAATATGCAGAGCTAACTGAAGGATGGAAAGAAGACACCATGAAGACTGGACAAAGGAAGACAACCAGCACCAAATGCAGACACTCTACCATACAAGGCAATACATGGACCCCTACTCATGCTTCAGTCATACTTTCTTTTCTATAATTACCTCTAAGTTTTGAATCCAAAAGATGTAACATGATACCTATATGCATAATACATTCAATTTGAATGCACAATGTAATGATCAAATTGGAATTTTTAATTTTAAACATGATCAATAATTAGAATACAATTTTCTAATAGTATGATGTAATAGCAAGATATATTTTATCATCTTCTGAATAAAAAATGTGGAAAAGATGTACATTTATGCAATTTTTTGTGTGTATGATTGTTAGATTACAAATGTGGAAATTTAGGGTAACAGTCAGGTTGAGATGCAACCTCAGGACATAACTTATAATGAGGTTCCTTACATTTAGGGTTCTTGATGAGGTTAAACTTCTTATCCTTGGCATTTTTATACTTGGAATTGCGAGATGTAGTTTCCATCATTTCTCAAAAATTAGGGATCTTTTCATAAAATAAAAAATGAGTTTAGTGATATTTGTTACTTACTTGAACCTTATGTAGCTACTTTTATTAGGAATCTAAATGTCATGATTCTACTTGGAGTGCTTTGCAATCTACTCACTTTGGTTTCGCTCTTCTCTACTTTTCTTCTTCGCTATAAATTTATGGTTAATAATGAGCTCTTTCGTCACCCTATTTACAAATGGTTCCCTAAGTGGCACAATTAATACTCTACCCACTTGTCAGGTTTTGAAGACGAAGATGCTCGGGTTACATGCAAACTTTGTTTTCAAGGAAAAATGTGATGCTCGAGGCATGTGTTAACTCTTTCAAATTTTCACATGTTTACCGTCGAATCTTGGTATCTTGTGAAGAAAACAAAGCTTTTTACTTGATTACTGGTGAGTCTCACATTACCTTGATTAACTTGGTTTTTACATGTACACCGACGATTCTCAGTAAGCTTTGACAACTTTGCTTTTGTATGTTAACCAATTCTTTTTTGTATGCATTGACCGACGAGATTGAATTCATAGAATCATAACAAATAATACCATAGTGCATCTTTAATCATGCTAGCTTGGAATTTTAACTATGTATAATGGAATTGATGTAAAGTATAACTTTTTATAGTGCAGTTCCATACTTACTTGTTTATCTTAGGCGGGGGTGGTGATGTCACCAGATCCATTGGATAAGGTGTCACCATTTGTGTTTCTTGGTCAATCATCATTATCTGTGTTTGTATCTTTCCTCCACATTTTGTTTCTCATCTTCCTGATGTCTTCAATGGTGTTTCCATTAGCACAAGTTCTTGTCTCTATCACTTGCTCTCTGCAGTCCTTTCTTAGATAACCAACTTTATGACAATGTACACATGTCATTATGAGGTTAGTCCATCTACTAGACTTTCTCATCCATTGTCTCATGCAATTTGTATCTATGTGTCCAAATCTTCCACATGATGTGTATTTTTCCCATGTATTGTAATCCCAAACATATGAGTTACAATGTAGGTTTCCTTGTTTGGTGGTTTCACCTTAGATTTACATTCATATACTTTATGTCCTTTCTTGTTACATTTAAAAAAAATTCCGTTGAATGAAGGTGTGGATTTAGGAATACTTTTTATTTTTCTCCTACAAACATTTGATGTGTGGCATGGTTTTCCATAGTGATTGCATGTCTGCTTTCTTGGTCTTGGATTTGTGTAGACATTATTTGCATCAGCTTGGTATGGTGATTCTCCATTCTTAGTATACCCTAGTTTGGTATTGTTTTTTACTCTTCTTTGTCCATCCATAAAATCATCGATCATTTTGGTGCTTTCTTCAACTCTCTTGATCATGTCATTGTGTTGTTTCTAAATTTTCACTTCATGCTTCAATTTTTCATTTTCTTCTCTTAGTTCACCAATATATTCTATCCTTTCAATGAGTTCTATGTTCATTTTGTTTGCCTCTTGACTCATAAGAATAATAGTATTGGTGATTTCATGATGATGTTTGTAAGTATTTGTATTTATGCCTCTTTCTCTTGTAGCTTTTCAGTGATCTTCCTCCTGTCATCAATATTTAGTGTTCTTTCTTGCTTAGCTTGTCTTGCATTGTTCATGACATCAATCATTCCTACCATCTGCATCTCTTGACTGATTTGCATAGATTTCATTTGTCCAGCCAGATGTTGATTGATTTCATTCAGACTTGTGATTCTTTCTTCAAATGTGTTTGATGCTTTACTAGATGTCTATTTTGATGACTCAAATAGATCATGTATCTCCTCTTCATGGTTGTTTTTTTCATTACAACAAGATGCCATAATATTTCTTTCATCCAGAAATTGTCTCATCTTGATTCTAGCATCTTTATATTTCTCATAGAAGATTTTTATCTCTAACTTCTGAATCTCAATACTCTTGTCTAAATTGTACCTTTCCATTGTATGATCCTTTCTCTTGAGTCTTTAAACTTTTCCAAATAAGAGATCTATCTCTGATACCAATTGTTGGAAATAATAGAATGGTGTACTGAGAGGGAAGGGGTGAATTAGTACCCTCAAAAATATTATCACTTAACCTTAATACTTTATGTAATCAATTGTATTACCAACCATGTAAGCTATTCTATCTTTGTGTAAGTTATATCAAATCATAAACTCAATAAGCATGTAAAACATTCATAGAAACAATCATGAAATGTATAGACACATGACACAAGATTTGGTAATGCAGAAAACCCTTGTTAGAAGGTAAAAACTATGGTGGGGATGAAACCCACAAAGCTTCACTATTTGGAGAATGGAAGGGGCCGGTTAAGGCATATAATTTGATCACTTCTAATGATCTACCCTGTTAGGAGTTATATGTAGACACCCGTTAAGGTCTACTTTGTTAAGAGCTTTAGGAACATTTTTTAGTGTGCACTCGGTTAAGATATTCACAAAGGATTATTAAATCCACCTTTCACAAGGATTTCTTTTATTTTCTACACTTGTTAGAATGTAGTCAAAAATATTTAGTGACCTGAGTATGTGCAATCTACAATTTATGATTACATATCCATTAAAGATTACATACATAATGTATCACCTGTTGTGATTGATCAATACCTCTGTTTCTTGGTAGCCTTGAATCTAGTTCTTGATAATCTATTTCATCTTTTGTTTTTCATGCTTGAAACTCTTAGTCTGATCCATAGATGTGCTCCTCGACTACAATCATCATCACACACATGTGTTCTGATAGATTACATATCTATTTATACAATTATTTTACCTAAATGAGTTTCCTATATTACAAAGATAAATCTATAATCAAAGGTTTAAAACTTGACCTTGATCTCCTAGTTTGCATGTTTTCAATCAGTTAGACTGATTAAAACAATTACAATTACATTGATTTTCCCTCAAGAAATGGATTTAAAGCTAATAGAAAAGCTAAATATAAAACACAAGTGTTTTATCTGACGTGGAAGTTAGATCCACATTTCTTGAGATTCTAACTATCTCTTGGTAGACTAGAGCTCGGGTTTCTCTTTGGTATGTTCAGTTATTCTATCATCTATTATGTCAGTTTGTAATTTATTCTTCTTGTTAGGTTTTTTATGTCAGGTTTCTCTATCGGGTTCCCTTGTGACATTTTCGGGCTGCACTGTGTCATCAGATTAGCTTGTAAACTTGTCTATCAGTGTGCTCTATCCCTGTCTTTCAGTTTTGGTGATACCGACGGTTCAAACACTATTTTCCTTTCATATACTAATAGAAAAATATGTCTTCAATCTCCCCCTTTGACATTACTATCAAAAATTGATATGTGCAAATACTAAAATGATTAGCAATGTACACCATGTATTTATCTTGTCATTTATGACTACCCATATATATATATGATGGTATAGTATATGTATATACACTTATCATCTCCTTTATACATATCATTTTCTCTTTGTACCCTATTAATTTCCTCTTATATATTATTTTCCCCCTTTTTTGATAGTAAGGGAAAAAGGTGTAATCACTTATAGCTTGTCAAAAATGTGGGAGTGAGATTTGTTCATGTCCTCCATCATATTCTCCCATTTCTCTTGAAGGTGTTCAAGTACCATTTATTCTAATATGATCCTGGAATGCATATCCTAGATGTTGTAGGTGACAAAAATCTTTGTGGTGGACATAAATTGCCTTGTTTTTGTCATATGTTTCTGCAGTAGTGTCATATTTTGTAAGAGTAGAGCCTGTAGCTTGGTTACCTCATCCCTAAACTTAGATTTTTGTTTCTTGGAATTGAAGTCTCAAATTCTTAGCTTCCATTACGTTTGCATAATGTAATTGTATTGATTTGTCTATTGTTGATATACTTTGAGCACTAGAATTGAGATATGTATCTAGTTGTGCAATATTTTCACTATTCTCCTTAGTGAATTTCTCTAAAGTGCTTAACTTTTGAACTACCACTATTGCTTCTGAAATGATAGGTTCTAACTCACTTACTTTTTCAAACAACTTCACCTTGTTTCTTTGTCATTTCTTGGCTGATTGTCTTAGCTAATTTGTACTAATACTTCTTCTCTCCTCGTTCTTCAATTAATTTTTCTGTATCAACATTTTGTGATTGGATGGCATTGGTAAGAATGGTAAGTTGATCAAGGATTGGAACATTGTGATCAATATCTATGCCAGGAACAATCTGTGTTAATATATCCCTTGTCATTTTTAGCACTTGTGATTCCTTGTGCTCCTTCCTAATATTTTCTTGCATATCTTTTCGCTGACATATTTCTCCATACTCAATTAGAGATTCATAATCCAATGTAGTTGGATCACATTTCGGTATCTCTATAATTTCATCTAGTGTAACTTGTCATTTGTTTTTCTTGTTCTTTTTTTTCTTCTTATTGGATATTATATGGGAAGTACCTAAATGTAACACCAAAGCAAGATAATTTTCTTGGTGAGATGTACTCGATGAAGGGTTTGGTAGTGTTGAGTTTTTTCCCTGTTGCTCAGAATCTGCCTATCAGTTGGGAGTGGATGTCTCCAAATCAACCTTTGGTTTATCTATAGCATCTCCCTTGGTATCGTTAGGAGTAGCATCATCTTCCTTATATTCTTCACCTTTGTATTTTTTCTTTCCATCTATTTCTTTTGGTTCTACATATACTACATTCTGTTCATTAGTTGTATCTTTTTGTTCATTAGATGTGTGTTGTTGCTCCTCTATACCCTTATCCTCGGGAATGTTTGCATCTGGCTCGGGTGAGTTTTCCTTTTGTGAGATTATGTTAATAGATTATATTAACAATGCAATTTAGCCTGGCATATTCACCTGTGCAGCATCTATTATTGTGTCTTGTTTGTCATTTGGGATGGGACAATAGTGACATCTTCATCTTTCTGTACCTCATCTATAGGATCTCCTCCGGTAATATCAATGATAGTATTATCGGGCCATGTTTCATTTGTAGTGTCCATATCCTTCTTACCTGCTATGTTTAATGCTTCTTAATTTACATCCTCACCATCAGTTATAGAAATGTGCTCTAGGCTCAGTTTATCTTGATCTTCACCATTGTGTGGCTTGTGGGTAAGATCTAGTTGTGCCTCGGGGCTTGAATCCCTTTTTGGTACATCAATTATCTTTCTCCATTCATCCTCACTTTTTCTATAAAGCTTAATTAGATGTCCCTAAAGCAATTTGTAGGCCCTTAATTTTGGTGAGAACCTATTGGAATATTTCTTCATCATTTCTTCAATCTCTTTTATCTTAGATTTAGGTTGGATGACTGAACCTAGGGCTCTTTCCCTTATTTGTTTCTCTTCCTTTAGTGCATATGTCCACCTTTCCGATAATATTTCCATAAGTTCTTGTGGCATTTTATCTTCAATTTGTATTGGAACATATTTTAATATACACATTGTTCTAATGATTGCCTCTTCTAACTTATCTTGGTCCTTGGGGTTTAGAGTTAGCCATTTTCTAATCTTGGGGTCAGTTAGTGAACCTCGATTAATAATTGATGCACATACCTCATTAATGGTGGTAAGAAACTTGATATTAACATGATGTTCATCTTGTTGAGTTTCCTCTATGTCTTCCTTAGTTCTGAGGAATATTCTTCTTTTTGTTGGTGCCTTTTTACATATTTGAGGCTTCCTTTAGTATGTCCTTGCTTGTCCATTCTTGACTGGTGAAGGACTTTCATCCTTTGTTTTTTGACTTCTGGTCCTCGATGCAACCGTAGTTCTTGGTTTCTTTACTGGTGGTGGTGGTGCATTAAACTCTATGGATTCTAAGTCACTCAAATTTTCTTCTTCACTGATGGGTGACTCTGGTGCAGGGCACCTCCCTTTTTATTGTGTTTGGTGTGATTTAGTGTTTAGGGTGACTGACAATAAGGTCCACTAGGGAGGATCCAAGGTGTGGTCATTTCCATATTTGTTAGAGCCAAATGAGCTCATGAGGGATACTATGGTCAATTTGATCTATAATGACAAAATGTGTTATTTTTGGGCATCCTAGGGTTAGTGTGTGTCTTAGGACCTTAAATGTCCTAATCAAGGTCATAGAAGTCAATCATGACCATCGAGTTGACAAAAGAAGTCAAATTGCCCAAAATGTTAAAGTTGCTAGCAACTTTGAAAAGTTGCTCGAGCAAATTTTTCAACTTCTTGACAAGAAGTTGCAAAATCAAGTTGGAGTGGTTGTAATTGATCATGCTCAGTTTATGAGCTTGGATTTGATGTTTCTGGAAGGTTAATGAAGTTTTGAATTGTAATACTTTTTTTTGGTACTTCTGTACGGATGCCTGTGACTGTGTTTGTAATCTACATTGTCTTCTTACTCCTGTATGAATATGTACATATTGGGAGAGGAGATTGGACCCCATGGGGGTGTAGTGTTTTCAATTAGATTTCTTATGCAATATGTAGTTTAATTTCAAGTTCATTCAGTGTAAAGTTATAGAGTTTTGAAAGTCACTGGTCTGCAAGTGACATTCACAATGTTGCAGAGCTAGAAATGGCTCTAACCTAAGAAATCACTATGGAATTGAATGAAACCATGGGGGAATTAGTGTTATATTCTTTAATAAATTTTTTTTTTTTTTTTGCAATGGATTTCCTAGACCAGATGAGAAGCCCTATGGCTGACTGTTGAACACAGGTGATCCTAGATAGGGTGAAGATGGCTTTGGTTCAAGCACCCATGATCTTGGGGAAAAGACTTAAAGGAATTTACAGAAGCCCTAGATAGTTTCCTTGAAGAATTCAAAATGTGGGAGGAGGTTAAATGAAGTTTGGAGATCAATTTGTTGATGATTGGTCAAGATTGGTCCAAAGGCCTAATTAATAGGCAGAAAACTAGGGCCTGATTGAAACTAGGGTTGTGGGTACATCCAGAAGCTAATATTTTGGATTATGTTAGGGTTGATAGATACCTTGAAGATATTCAATTCCTTTTGTGGGGTTTTTTGGATAATTTGGGAGCTTAAGGCCAAAAACAATGAAATTTGACCTACTAGGGAACAAGGCAATTAGGCCTCCTAGTGAATTTTATACCAATTGGATTGGTAAAGTATCTAGAAGTGTGGGATTGGTTTCTAAAGACCTTTGAATGGGCCAAGAATATAGACAAGAGCCTAAGTAGATGTGTGGGAAGATCCCAAGTAAGGGTTTGGGATTCTAGGAGGAAATCTAGTGAAGGAGCCTAGGTAATTAAAGAACTAGTTGGACTAGTTGTACCTAGATGTGTTTGAATCTTCAACCAATCAACTAGACCTTAGAGGAGAAGTTTATAGGAGGGATCTTGGAGATCCATAGTGGAGGAGAAAACAAGAAGGGCTAACCATTGGATGGTTAGGAGAGATTGGAAGTACTTTTGGGGAATAAATCACTAGTGTCCTAAACCCTCTGCATAAGAGTTGTATCAAAGCTAGAATTTCTTGAAGTTTGTGTATGTCTTAAGGGGAGGAGAGTCAAGAGGTTGACAGGGTACCTCCTAAGGAAATGAGTATGGATTCCATTATGGAATTGGTTTAGGACCTCTTGGAGAAGGCTAGTGTATCCGAGACAAAGAGTAAAAAGAAGATCACTAAATAGGGAGATGAGAGTGATGAGGATGTTGAAAGTCAGACATAAGAGTCATCAAACAAAGGTAAACAACCTAAGATGGATAAATATTAAAAGGTATTTTTGGATTCCTTTAAGTCCATTAAGAAGTATAGTATGGTACACATACCCTATTACTATGGTAGCCTGAATGGAGAAGAGTTGTTGGATTGGCTAGAGGCCATAGACAATCAGTTTGACTATAAAGAAGTGTCAGAGGAGAAGAGGGTAAGATATGCCAAGGCTAGACTTAAAGGATCTACATTGGTGTGGTGGAACATGATGCGGGATGATAGGGTAACCAGTGGAAAGAAGAAGATAGTTTCTTGGGAGAGGATGAAGATCATATTGAGGGCACAATTCTTACCTACTGACTATGAGATATAGATGTATCAAAAGTTGCAGAACTTGGGACAAAAGGAGATGATAGTAAGTTCTTACACCAAGGAGTTTCACAAGTTGAGCCTAAGGGCTAGAAGACAAGAAGAATAAATGGAGAAAGTGGCAAGGTATCTCAATGGGTTGAAACAAGGGATACAAGATGAAAATAGTATGACGGCCCCTAACAGTATGCACAAGTGTTTCTAGTTAGCCTTGAGAGCACAGGATAAGGCAAGAAGGAGTAATGACTTCCATCAAAGAGGAAGGTGTGGTAAAAATAATAGAGGATTCAGAGGCAGGAGTAATTTTGGTAGAGGACAAAGCCCAAATAGATCAGAGGAGAATAAGTCTATGGATAGCAATGGAGGAAATTATTTTAGAGGATCATTCCAAAGAGGGGGATACAGAGGAAGAGGACCACCAAGAGGAATATTTCAGCCCCAAGGAAGATCTAATTAAGTCATCAATAGAAGATGTTATAACTTCACTCAAGTGGGTCATAAAATGGGTAGATGTCCTAAAAAGGATACCTCATCTTCTATGGGAGATAGGAGAAATCAGTTGGTACAAGAAGATGATACACAAAGTGTCACTTCACCCATTTCCAAGGCAGGGCCAATAATGGATGGAGAGAATCTAATGCTAAGAAGAAGTTTGTTGAAGGTTCCTAGTACTACAAAGCCACCTCAAAGGAATAATTTGTTTAAGACAACTTGTAAGTCACATGGAAAGATTTACAAAGTGATAGTGGTCTTTGGATCCACTAAGAATATAGTATCAATAGAGATGGTAGACAAACTAAAACTTAGGAGGATACCTCATACCACACCCTATAAAGTTTCATGGTTAAACAAGGGTCAACAAATTGTGGTGGATGAACAAACCATGGTGGAATTTGATATAGGTGAGTATAAGGACAAGGTCCTATGTGAAAAATTTCCCATGGATGTGTGCCATCTTCTTTTAGGACATCCATGGAAATATGATGTGAAGGCTATTCATGATAGAGAAAAGAAAAATTATTTAATCACCAAGCTTGAGAATAACTTTGAAATGGATCCATTGCACGAAACTCATGAGGAGAAGCATGTAGGAACCAGTGTGATGCTCTTGACTGGAATGGAGTTTCTAAAAGCTATGAAGAAGGAGAAATGAGTCTGTTCTACAATGATAGTGAAGCCAAAGGAGGAGGCCAAGTTGAAAGAAAACATGCCACGAGAGGTACAAACATTGTTGGAAAGATATTATGATATAGTGGATAATGGTTTTCCAAGTGCACTACCACCCATGAGGGATCTAAGTCATCAAATAGACCTCATACCTAGAGAAAAATTTCCAAACAAAGCAACATATAAGATGACACCAAGTCAAAATGTAGAGATAGAAAAATAGATTCAATATTTGTTGGAAAAGGGATTGATAAGGTAGAGTTTGTGCCCCTGTGATGTGCCTATTGTTCTTGCACCTAAGAAGGATGGAAAATGGAGGATGTGTATGGACTCCAGGGCTATAAACAAGATCACAATCATATATAGATTCCCAATGCCCTGGATTGAGGATTTGATGGACAATTTGGGAGGTTCATGTTATTTCTCTAAGGTGGATTTGAAGTCAGGGTATCACTAAATTAGGGTTAGGCCTGGTGATGAGTGGAAGACAACCTTCAAGACCAATGAAGGGTTGTATGAGTGGCTATTAATGCCCTTTGGCCTAACTAATGCACCTAGCACATTCATGAGGCTCGTGAATGAAGTGCTAGTAGATTTTATTGGTAAGTTTGTAATAGTATATCTTGATGACATTTTGATATTTAGTAGGTCCAAGGAGGAGCACATGAAGCATTTGGAGATGGTCTTGAGGAGGCTACATCAAGAAAAGTTGATGATCAATCAAGAAAAGTGTGAGTTTTTGAAAACTGAACTAGTTTACCTTTGTTTTGTGGTTCCTAATGGATGTATGAAGATGGACCCTAATAAGGTTAAGACAATATTGGAATGGCCTACACCTAGGTCCATATGGGATTTTAGGATTTTTCAAGTATTGGCATCCTATTATAGGAAATTTGTAAGAAATTTCAGTCATGTATGTGCCTCTATTCTCAACACTATCAAAGGGGGAATCAAATGTTAGTTTAAGCGGACTATAGCTGAAAACCAAGGGTTTCAAATGCTGAAAAAAGGATAGCAGAGTTACATACACTTAGATTTCCCAATTTCAATCAGCTATTTGTGGTAGAATGTGATGCTAGCAAGCTAGCCATTGGAGCAGTATTAAGCCAAGAAGGACACCCTATGGCATTCTTGTCAGAGAATTTGAATGAGGCTAAAAAAAAGTACTTCACTTATGATTTGGAGTTGTATGCTATGGTACAAGCCCTTAAAAAGTGGAGACACTATCTCCTACCTAGGGAGTTTTTGGTCTATATTGATAACCATGCTCTAAGTTTCTTGAATGGGCAAGAAAAACTAAATTAGAGACACCTAAAGTGGGTAGAATCTCTGCAATCTTACACATTTTTCCTCAAACATAAGAAAGGGGTTAGCAACAAGGTTGAAGATGCTCTTAGTAGAAGAGTCTTAACCATAAAAGAGATACAATTATAAAGTGTATAGATGGATAATTTGAAAGACCTCTACAAGGAGGATAAAGATTTCAAGGATGCCTATAAGGCATGTGAGAATTTTCAACATGGATTTAAAGTGGATTTCACTGATTTTGTGTTGTAGTAGGGTCAATTGTTCAACGGTCATCTAATGCGTATACCTCATTTTTCAATGAGGGAGAACATTGTGTAGGAGAAACACCAAGGAAGCTTGGGAGGCCACTTTGGAGTGGATAAAACACTTGAACAAGTGAATAGGAATTACTATTGGCCTAAGATATAGTTAGATGTTAGGAGATTTGTAGAGAAATGTCAAATATGTCAGAGGGAAAAAGGACAAATTAGTAACACTGGGTTGTATCAACCCTTATCCATACCCCAAAGGCCTTGGGAGTGCCTAAGTATGGACTTTGTGTTGGGGTTACCAAAGACAACAAGGGATCATGATAGTGTATTTGTGGTGGTGGACCATTTTAGAAAAATGGCCCACTTCATCCCATGTAAGAAAACCAATGATGCTTCACAAGTTGTAGGTCTATTCTTCAGAGACATTGTAAGGATCCATGGATTGCCAATGAATATAGTAAGTGACATAGATAGTAAGTTTGTGGGTCACTTTTGGAGGACCCTTTGGAAGATGCTAGGTATAAACTTGTATTTCTCTTCAGCCTAGCATCCACAGTCAGATGGGAAAATGGAGGTAGTCAAAAGGTCACTTGGGAACTTGTTCAGATGCTTGTCTAAGCAACATGGACAGTCATGGGATCACATTATAGGGCAGGAAATTTTTTCCTATAATGACTCCATCAATAGGAGTACTGGTAAGAGCCCCTTTGAGATAGTATATGGGGTCAATCTTAGAGGGATATTAGAGTTGAGGGATCTTAGTTTGAAGGACAAAATCAGTGCCCAAGGGGAGTCATTTATGAATAGATGAAGGAGCTTCATGATCAAGTCAACAAGACTTTACAAATGCAAGTGGAAAAGTATAAGTCCAAGGCTGATCATACAAGAAGGGAGTTATAGTTCAAGGTGGGGGACTTGGTCCTTGCTTATCTTAGGAAGGAAAGACTACCCAAGGGATAGCCTACACAGTTACTCATGAAGAAGATAGGACCCTTGAAGATATTGCACAAGTATGGAAGGAATGCATATGAAGTGGAATTGGCACTTGATTTGTGCATTTCACCAATCTTTAATGTTTGTTAATTGTTCCCCTATAAGGGACCATCTTGAGACACAAGTCAAACCACTCTTACAGATGTAGGAGATGATGATTGGGTGAAGGATTTGCCAAACCCAATCCCACTGCAGCTAGACAGTATACCTGATACTAAGGTGATCAAAAGACAAGGGTACCTACAAGGAGTATCTAGTTAAGTGGCACAAACTAACTAAAGTTGAAGCCACTTTGATGACAGATCTGGACATTCTGAAGCATGGGGTCACCATTGAAGACCTCCTAACTCAAGGGACTTGAGTTATTTGTCCCAGGGGAGTATGGTGCAGGGAATCTCCCTTTTTGTTATGTTTTATGTGATTTAGATTTAGTTTAGGTGTTTAGGATGAGTGATAATAAGGTCCACTAGGGTGGATCTAAGGTGTTGTCATTTCCATGTTTGTAAGAGAAAAGTTAGCTCATGAGGGATACTATGGTAATTTTGACCTAGAATGACAAATTATGTTATTTTTGGGTATCTTGGGGTTAGGGTGTGTCTGAGGACCCTAAATGTCCTAATAAAGGTCATAGAAGTTAATCATGACCATCGAGTTGACAAAATAAGTCAAATTGCCCAAAATGTAAAAGTTAGCAACTTTGAAAAGTTAATAGAGCAACTTTTGAAACTTCTTGAGAAGAAGTTGCAAAATCAAGTTGGAGCAGTTGTAACTGATCATGATTGGTATATGAGCTTGGATTTAAAGTTTTTGGAATGTTAATGAAGTTTTGAATTGCAGTACTTGTTTTTGGTACTTCTGTTTGGATGCCCGTGACTGTGTTTTTGTAATTTGCATTGTCTTCTTACTATTATACGACTGTGTATGGATTGTGAGAGGAGATTGGACCCCATGGGGGTGTAGTGTTTTCAATTATATTTCTTATGCAATAGTTATTTTTATTTCAAGTTAATTCATTGTAAAGTTATAGAGTTTTGAAAGACACTAGTTTGCAAGTGACATTCACAGTGTTGCAGAGCTAGAAATGGCTATAACCTAAGAACCCACTAGTGGAATTGAATGAAACAATGGGGGAAGTAGGGTTAGAGTCTGTAAATAGTGTTTTTTTTTCCTTTTTTTGGTTGCAATGGATTTCCTAGACCAGATGAGAATCCCTATGGCTGACTGTTGAATACACGTGAGCCTCGATAGGGTGAAGATGGATTTGGTTCGAGCACCCATGATCTTGGGGAAAAGACTTAGAGGAATTTACTGAAGCCCTAGATAGTCTCCTTGAAGTATTTAAAGGTGGGTGGAGGTGAAATGAAGTTTGGAGATCAATTTGGTGATGATTGATCAAGATTGGTCCAAAGACCTAATTAATAGGTTGAAAACTAGGGCCTGATTGAAACTAGGGTTGTGGGTGCATCCAAAAGCTAAGATTTTGGATTATGCTAGGGTTGATATATACCTTGAATATTTTTAAGGCCTTCTATTTGGGATTTTGGATAATTTGGGAGCTTAAGGCCATAAATAGTGAAACTTGACCTACTAGGGAACAAGCCAATTAGGCCTCCTAGTGAATTTGATACCAATTGGATTGGTAAAGTATCTAGAAGTGTGGGAAAGGTTTATGAAGACCTTTGAATGGGACAAGAACATAGAAAATATCCTAATTAGATGTGTGGGAATATCCTATGCAGGGGTTTAGGATTCTAGGAGGAAATCTAGTGAAGGAGCCTATGTAATTGAAGAACTAGTTGGACTAGTTGAACCTAGAAATGTTAGAATATTCAAAAAATCAACTATACCTTGGAGGAGAAGTTGATAGGAATGATCTTTGAGATCCGTAGTGGAGGAGAACACAATAAGGGCTAACCATTGGATGGTTAGGAGAGATTTTAAGTACTTTTGGGGAAGAAATCACTAGTGTCCTAAACCCTCTTCATCAAATTGTCCCTCGATGTCTTCCTCCTATTAAGACTCTTCATCATTTACTAACAAATTTTTCTTCATATTATTGACCTTTTTTCCTTCTTCCTATCAATCTTCTTTACAAGTAAGCCTATTTTTATTCTTTCCTTGGCTTCTTCATATGTTCAACACCTATGTTGTGACATGTCCAATGGTTTATTTATCAATGCTTCAATGACATTGGTGGCTTGATCTATGTTGACCTCATAGTCAAGTAGTGCCATCCACAGTGTCCTCAGTATAGCTGGCTTGTTATAGGTGTAATCAGTGTCCACCATAAATTATATATCAGTCTTATACTTTTCTACTAATTGTTCTGAAATCCTCATTCTTTTCTGCATTCTTTCCTTAAAAATAGTAAAGTATTCATCCATAACTGATACAAAGTTATCACCTAGTGACTTTATGTATTCACTAATTTGTATGGTCACTATTTGGGAAGTATGCCAGTTGACAATTCCTATTGATGGGAAGAATTCTTGAAAATAGAAAATTATGGACATTATAAGTGAACCAAACTTACATGGGTTAGAATTTGTAGTCCTTATTGTCCTCATGTTCTCCTCCAATTACTTCATTAGAAGCTCAGATAAGTCCAATTGTAGACCCTTCTTTACTATCTTATGGGAAGTGTCAGCTACTTCACATGAAATGTTATTTAACCTACTAGCCTGGTAGAACTTGTATCCTAGAACACATGCACCAAATTTTAGTTTTGAATCTTTGATGGTGTTAACCTTTAATCCTTGTTATCCCATACTGTACCTATCATCTTCTCAATGTAAAGGTGAGGAGGGTGTTTAAGTGCCTTGGGATTCTCAGTTATAGGATAACTAGTAATAGCGTGTATAACATCTCTAGTGATCAGTTTTGGCTCATCTAGCAACATCTTCCGATTATGCACTCTTCTTAACGCTACCGAATCCATTCGGTCTTGAAATCTCTCAGGAACATTAGGGCATTTGTCAGCCCTTTCACCTTGATATTTTTGTGCTCTTCTTTGATTTTCCTATCTTTTCATAGCTTCTTGTAAGCTTTCTCAACTACTAGGTCTCTAATTTCAGCAATCTCACAGTGAATGTAGGATGGAACATCCTCGGTTGGTAAAAGCCTAGGTGGTATTTCTGAAAAATCTCCAACATTGTCGGGTTGATGAGGTTAACCTTCTTATCCTTGGCATTTTTCAACTTGGAAGTGTGAGACGTGGTTGCCATTGTTTCTTGAAAATTAGGGCTCTTTTCCTAAAATAAAAAAATGAGTTTAGTGATCTTTGTTACTTACTTCAACCTTACGTAGCTACTATTATTATGAATTTGAATGTCTTGATTCTGCTTGGTGTGCTCTACAATATTGTCACTCTAGTTTCTCTATGTTGTGCTCTACTTCTTCACTCTAAATTGCTGGTGAATAATGAGCTCTTTCATCACCCTATTTATAGATGGTTCCCTAAAAGGTACAATTAATGCCATACCCACTTGTCAAGTGTCAAAGAAGGAGATGCTCGAGTTACATGCCAATTTTGTTTTCAGTGAAAAATGTGATGCTCGGGGCATGTGTTAACTCTTTCAACTTTTCACTTGCTTACCAAGGGATCTTGGTATCTGGCGAAGACAACAAAGATTTTTACTTGATTACCGACAAGTCTCGGGTTACATTGATTAACTTGATTACCAATACTTTTTGAATTGCATTCACCGACGAGATTGAATTCACAGAATCATAATAGGTAATAGCATAGTACATCTTTAATCATGCTAGTTTGGAATTTTAACTATGTATAATGAAACTAATGTAAATTATAACTTGGTATAGTGCAGTTCCATACTTACTTCATTTTAGGTGGGGTGGTGATGTCACCAGATCTATTGGATAAGGTGTATCCATTTATGTTTCTTGGTCAAGAATCATTATCTGTGTTTGTACCTTTCCTCAACATTTTGTTTCTGATCTTTCTGATGTCTTCAATGGTGTTTCCATTAGCATAGGTTCTTGTCTCTATCACTCAGTCTCTATAGTCCTTCCTTAGATGACCAACTTTATGACAGTGTATAAATTTCATTCTGGGGTTAGTCCAACTACTAGACTTTATCATCCATTGTCTCATGCAATTTGTAGCTATATGTCCAAATCTTCCACATGATGTGTATTTTTCCCATGTATTGTAATCGCAAACATACGAGTTACCGACCCTTTTTGGTTGATAGGCAGTTTCATTTTCTTTAAGCTTCCATGCTTTCCTTTTCTTCTTCCTACATTCAAGAGATGTGTGCCCATGCATTTTGCAAGTAGGACAGTATTTGCCCATGTAGGTTTCCTTCTTTGGTGGTTTCACCTTAGATTTATATCCATATGATTTATGTCATTTCTTGTTACATTTATAAAAAATTACTATGAATGAAGGTGTTTATTTAGGAATACCTTTTATTTTTCTCCTGCAAAAATTTAATGTGTGGCCTGGTTTTCTAGAGTGATTGCATGATTGCTTTCTTGGTCTTGGATTTGTGTAGACATTCCTTGGATCAGCTTGGTTTTTGACTCTTCTTTGTCCATCCAGAAAATCATCCATCCTTTTGGTTCTTTATTCAACTCTCTTGATCATGTCATTGTGTTGTTTTTGAATTCTCACTTCATGCTTCAATTTTTCATTTTCTTGTCTTAGTTCACCAATAGATTCTATCCTTTCAATGAGTTCTATGTTCATTATATTTTCCTCCTGACTCATAAGAATAATCTGATTGGTGATTTCATCATGATGTTTTGTATTTCTAACTCTTTGTCCTAGAGCTTTTCAGTGATCTTCCTTTTGTCATCAATAGCTAGTGTTCTTTCTTGCTTAGCATGTCTAGCATTGTTCATGACATCAATGATTCTTACCATCTGCGTCTCTTGACCAATTTGCATAGATTTCACTTGTCCAACCAGATGTTTATTTATTTCATTAAGAATTGTGATGTTTTCCTCAGATGTGTCTGATGCTTTACTAGATGTATATTGTGATGACTCAAATAGATTAGGTATCTCCTCTTCATGGTATTCTATTTCATTACAGTGAGATGCCATAATATTTCTTACATCCAGTAACTATCTCATCTTGATTCTAGCATATTTATATTTCTCATAGATTATCTGTATCTCTAATGTATGATTCTCAATACTCTTTTCTAGGTTGTACCTTTCCATTGTATGATCCTTTCTCTTAAGTCTTTAAAATTTTCCAAATAAGAGATCTAGCTCTAATACCAATTGTTGGAAATAATGGAATGGTGTACTGAGAGGGAAGGGGTGAATTAGTACCCTCAAAATTTTTATCACTTAACCTTAATCCTTTATGTAATCAATTGTATTACCAACCATGTAAGCTATTCTATCTTTGTGTAAGTTATATCAAATCATAAACTCAATAAGCATGTAAAAAATTGATATAAATAATCATGAAATGTATAGAAACATGACACATGATTTGGTAATGCAGAAAAACCATGTTAGAAGGTAAAAATTGTGGTGGGGTTGAATCCCACAAATATTCACTATCTACAGAATGCAAGGAGCTGGTTAAGGCTTACAATTTGATCACTTCTATTGATCTACCCTGTTAGGAGTATTGTGTGGACACTAGTTAAGGTCTACTCTGTTAAGAGCTTTAGCAACACTATTTAGTGTGCACTCAGTTAAGATATTTACAAAGGATTGTTCAATCCACCTTTCACAAGGATTTCTTCTATTTGCTACACTTGTTAGAATGTAGTAAAAAATATTTAGTGACCTGAGTATGTGCAATCTATAATTGATGATTAGAGATACATTAAATATTACATGTATAATGTATCACCTATTGTGATTGATCAATACCTATGTTGCTCGGTAGCCTTGAATCTAGTTCTTGATAACCTAATTCATCTTTTGTTGTTCTTGCTTGAAACTCTTAGTCTAATACATAGATGTGCTCCTTGGCTACAATTATCATCATACACATCTGTTCTGATAGATTTCATATCTATTTATATAATGATTTTACCTAAATGAGTTTCACTTATTACAAAGATAATTCTATGATCAAAGATTTACAACTTGACCTTGATCTCCTAGTTTGCATGTTTTCAATCAGTTACACTTATTAAAACAATTATAATTACAGTACTTGTCCCTTAAGAAATGGATTTAGAGCTAATAGGAAAGATAAATATAAAACACAAGTATTTTATTAGACATGGAAGTCAGATCCATATTTCTCAAAATTGTAACTGTCTCTCGGTACATTGGTGTTTGGGTTTCTCTTTGCTCTATTTGGTTCTTTTATCATCTGTTATGTTGGTTTTCACTATACTTTGCTTGTCAGGTTCCTCTGTCGATTTTGTTGTGGCGGGTTGTTGTGTTAGGTTCCCTTGTAATATTTTCGTGTTGTACTGCGTCGTTGGGTTAGCTTGTAAACTTTTCTGTCAGTGTGCTCTATCCCTATCTTTCGGTGTTGGTGATACCGATGGTTCCAAAACTATTTTCCTTTCATATACTAATTCAAAAATATGTCTTCAGTACCAATTGCATTAAAAGATAAATTTTGATTCTTTAATACATTTTTTTAAATCTTAATCTTATTTTAATTTTTTTATAATCTCTACCTTTCCTAATATTAATTTTTACTTTAATACATAATTATTCTCTTAGTCATTTCTACGGTGCGGAATATTAGGCATCTCTCTCTGTTAGTGATCACTTCTACCTTGAGTCATCAAAGTTATTATAGGTATTTTCCCTTTTCTGTCATCAAAATGTAATGTTTCGTATCAAAGACATTTATATATTGTATGGTTGTTGTTATTTAAAAATGAATTTTTTTTTTTGGTATAGATTGAAACACTCACTTATAACATCAAAGGTTATAAAATCCATAGCAGGTATTTATAATTTTATGTTCATGTGATAATTAAAAATATATTAATACATTGTAGATTTGTTTTTGTCAAAATCACTACATTAACATATTTTTTCTCTAAAGTCTGAAATGAAATAACTTGTAGTTAAATTATAGTTCCTCAAGTTATATATTTTCTATTGATATTAATTTTATTAAAATACATATTTAAGTTTTTGTATCATTGTTAATGTCTTCATTTGTTCCCAATGTAAACTTTAAATATCACATTCTTTCACTCTTTTTGTACAATATATAGTGATTGTGTTAATTATAGTTTGTCAATACCATTACTATTCATTGTTTAGAATTAAATATATTCTTTTTTTTTAGGAAAAATAAATTACCATTCATCGTGAAGTCTAAATATACTAGAGCACTTCCCCAATTAAAATTTTCTATAGCCTATATGGACATAGGGGACACGAACATGGGTTATGTCAATTTAGAGGAATTTTATGAGAGAATGAAAAATGGTGAGGGGAGTTCAATTTTGTTATAGTGTAATTAAGGTCACTTTAGGTTTGGTTGAAGTAGAGGAACTTCAACTTTCTATTCAATCAGTGGACTTGGTCTTGCAGTGTGCACAATTTTATAACGAAGAAGAAAGAAAGATTATCAGTCCACAAGGAGAAACTATTCTCAATATTAGCTTAATTATGGTACAAAAACAATTCTCCGTTCCAATTCATTCAAAGTATGAAACCATTGATGTGAAGATATCCAATGAGTACTACAAAAAAAAGTAGAAAGCTCTTCGCTTTGTTAATGAAAAATTAATGCTTCAGAAGAACATCAATGTTAAGAAAATGGCTAGAGGATAACAAAAAGCAGATTTCAAAGATGATGCCAAAGATTATATAACACTATTGAATAGGTTTTACGGAAAATGAGATGCAAATCTCTAAGAACCATGAATGTATTATTTCATCATGCAATTGTTAAAGAGAAAACCAATTGATTGGCCTACAATCATCAGTAATTACTTAGCCGAGAAATTGATCAATGTCTTGCC
This sequence comes from Thuja plicata, assembly GCA_018584345.1. Lineage (NCBI taxonomy): Eukaryota > Viridiplantae > Streptophyta > Pinopsida > Cupressales > Cupressaceae > Thuja > Thuja plicata. Next base: position 558,052 of record MU226290.1, read on the forward strand.
GACCAAAATTTTTTACATGACATCCTATCTAGTGTACATGTTAGCTTTGCAAGGTAAATATCCAGGATTGAAATGAGTTGGTCAAGTCAGTGGAGGATTCAAGAGGATATATGAATGTTATCCTCAATTGGAACTCATTGAAAATGAGAGACATTATTGTAGAGTCAATGATGTGTTCCTCTTCTCTATAGTAAAGTGAATTGACAATGATATAGGAAAAATGATATCTATTGAAGAATGTAATAAACTTGTCAATTTTGGGAACTGGTATATCCAATTCCATACTTTTACATGTTTAAGAGTAGCAGGTTTCTATAGAATCCCATTGAAGTTACCAAGGTACCCTTCCGATCAAATCATACTACTGGAATTGTGTAGAGAAATTACAGATGTGATAAAAAAAAATTCGGGGAAAAGGTTACCAATTTATTCTAATTTGCAATTAAAATAGGGGATCACTCTTGCGCAAATAGAGATGTAGTTGAAAAAAATGAAATCTACTTGGCCCCTCTTCGCATGTACATCTTTAGTGATTGAAGATACAAATTTGATATAATGGGTCAGCTCAGTGCATCAATAGGGTCTGTATACAAATATCACCCAAATTTAGAAGACCATTGGGCCAACTGTCAACATTAAAAAGATATTATAATGAGGGAAAATTGCATATTAAGTTTTGAAGTTATGAGAGCATGCCAATTTAATAACACAAAAGAAGACATGGAGGAAAATGGTCTTAGATTATTTCCATTCTTCAACAAATCAAACATATCGAAAAAAGATGTACGTAGAGTGATTTGGTACCTTTCAGAAGATACATCAATTGAAAATAGAAAAATGAATGTAATATTAATGTCTATGGACTGGCTTGAAAAACCTTTCCTTTACTCACCATACATGTACTAGCATATCAAAGTTGAATCAAATTACAGATGAATGAGTTACAGTTTTTTTAAAAATGGAAAATGATGATAAATGTGTGATTATTCCAACAGATATAGAAGATGATGCATTTCAACAAGAGGATGTGGGACTCTAGGATAGAAATGATGAAGAAGAAGATGGTAAATGTTCTTTACAAAATAAAATAACCAGGAACAAAAAAAGTTAATGTGAAAACAATAGAGAATGTAAGTGCCCAATTATCTCCAGTTACACATTCGAAAACTATCTATTTTCCACCATTTCACTCTGACCATTCTCCAAGCTATAACTCAGTGGAAGTTATCCCCTTCTCTCTCTCTTGAATTTCTCAATCCTTGCCTCCTATTCAAAACACAGATGCAGAAGGAATCTACTACACATTTATAGAATGGAGAAATGAACTTCAGTGTTTGGGTGACCATTTGATTAGAAAGGAAACAAAATTTTACAAAATATAATTGAACAAGCAAATGTTGCAAGGGAGGTCGATGAAAAATTTGAAACAAGCTTTCTGATTTGCAATCAAAATATCACATGTTTAAAAGAAATGAAGCAAATTTCCCTAGATCAATTAAAGGGTCTTGGTATTCAACAGACCAAAACAATGTTATTTGAATGACTCGAAAAAATTAAAATGAAAAGGAACACACTTGTAAGCTGTAATAAAAAATTGCATGGTGTCAAAGGACAAGCCCAAAAAATTTTGTCAAAAAAAGAGAAATTTGGAGAAGATCTTGGATGTTATTTTCTTCAAAGATCATTGATACTTTGATCACTAGATGAAATTGTCCAGCAATTTTTGAACTCTCGTCACAAGTTGTTGTCTAAAGAAGACATTGACGATATGATGAAGAAGAAAAGTATAATCTATCAATTTCAGAAAGAGTGTATGTAGATTAAATAGACCATATAAAAAATGAAAATAATGTAGACCTTATGGCATGACATATTGTCAATTAGTGTCAAAAAACTTAGTCAACTAGTGTCGACCGAGCAGCATGCATTATGCAAAGTCCCGAGTGATCAACATTTCCTGAGTGATCAACATTGCCTGAGTGATTAGCATTTCCCGAGTGATCAGTATCGCCTGAGTGTCAGTTTATCACCTAAATAGACTTCTGGACCCGAGTGACAGTTTGAAACCGACCTTGTATCTATTGTTAAATATAATTTTTTTTATTGCAAGCTGACTTACAAAGTTATTTGTTGGATAAAGATATATATGTAAGATAGTTTTTTTTATCCAATGTGTAGTATGTATGTGAAAAATAATAAGTAAGAATGTATGCATAAGTGTAAAGGCATGTGAATGGCAGTTTGATTAAGAGAAAAAGTATTCAGGACATCAGAGTCTCACCTATCACATTCAAGTGATCAGTTATATTTGGAAGGATCTTATTCAGAAATGACAATTGCACAGATCATATCATCAACTGGTTCATTCTTATAGGTGGATCAGAAAAATCCTTTCACAAGGTGGAACTAACAGTCCTTTCTCTAAATATCTTAACAAAGTTGCATTACTCATTTTATTGTACAAAATATTTTAACAAGGTGGACCTAACAGTCCTTTCTATGCTCCTAACAGGGTAGACCATCAGAAGTGGTCATTGTAAGCTCTAACAGGCTAAATTTATACTGCAGTACTAAATCTTGTGGGTATCATCCCCACCCCAATTTTACTTCCTTTTGGAAGGTTTCTGGGCAACCAAATATTGTGTTATGTGTTGTGTATGAATCTTTACTTTCAAGTTCTATGCATGCAAAAAAATAAGTTAATCTAATTGTGGATTAAAAGGATTAAGTTTTATTGGTTCCTGATTCACCCCCTCCCCCCCCCTCTTAGTCACTAGGCACATCATATATTTCCAAAAATTGGTATCAAAGCTTCGATTCTCTTATCAGAAGTTTAATAGCTTGAGAAAAGATCAAAGGCTATGGAAACATATAGACTATTGAAAGCCATCGAGAATGAAAAGATAGATCTAAAAGTGGCCATGGATCAGATAATGAAACTTAAGGAGTGGCTCTCTCTTTCTCTGAAGAGAAGAAAAGAATTAGCAGTACAGATGAATGAAAAGAACTATATAGAATAAATAATTGAAGACTTTTGCAATGAAAAAAGTTTTGAGGAAGATGATGTGGCCATTCAAGACTTACTTACAAAGAATCTTGCTTCAAATGAAGAAGTGAGAAAGTTGAAGAGAGACCATAAAGTTCTCTCAATCAGAATATGTGAAGTCATGGAACTAAAGAGCAAAGAAGAAGATGATAGAAATATAGCACAAGAAGATAAAAGACTATTGAGGACAAGATTAGAAGAAAAAGAAAATGAAATCCAACACTTGTCACTTTAGAAAGCTGATTTGGTAAGTCAACTCAACCATGCAACCCATGAAGTTGTCAATCTAAGAACAGAAAATGAAAGACTATAGAATGATCTCAATGTTGAAAAGAAATCAAATGAAAGTATGATGAATTCACAAACTAGCATGGATTAGGCAACAAAATTCAAACATCATTGACAGACTAGATTAGGTTATACAAAACAAGGTGAATCCTCACAAAAAGGAGTTCAAAGGAACAACAAACCTTCATGCAATCATTTGTGTAAGTTAGGGCACATATCAAATAAATGTTGGAGAAATGGAAAGTAAAAATTTAATGGTAAATGATATAGTTGTTTAACAAACATGGACATAGAGAAAGTGAATGCAAAGAGAAACCTAAGTTTGAAGGAAAATGCTACAAGTGCAACAAACAAGGTCATAGATCTTCCGAGTGCAGAACTAAGAATTGGAATCCCACTGAACAATTGGCCAAGGAAATTTTTGGTTGGGGTTACAAAACATGGTAAAGATGTTGTCATTGTAGTGAATATGGACACATTGGTTCAAATTGTATGAAGAATCAGTTTAGAAAAAGGGATCCTACTAAGAGATGTTATGTATGCAAGCAACTTGGTCATCTAAGAAAGAACTACTCGAACAGAGAAAAATTTTATACTAGTTTTGAGAATGGTAAAGCCAAAGTCTTAGAAATAAGAACTTAGATGAGTAAGAAATGGGTAAGGAAATCCTCAAATAATTATAATCAAAGAAATGAAGGATCTAATGACACCGTAAACAGTGAACTTGGTGGATCTACCATTACAAAATATGAATGCAAGGAGATGACTGGAACTATGCAATACAAGCCATCCTACATTAGTTCCAAATAACAAAAATAGTGCAAATCCACATAATGATGCATGAGGACATGTTATGGTTCTACCTGAGTAAGAATGATAGTTACACCCAATCCACTCTAGCTTAACCGAGTTGAGTCGGGCAGTATTGATAATTGGAAAGTTGGTTTCACCCGCACTTCTGAGTGAATCTAAGAAACACTCGAGTCATGCCAACTAATATGTACAAAGCATTTAATAAAATACTCTAACGGTTGAAAATCTCTTATAAATGAAGGATTGTAAAGATTACTGCTTACAAAGCTTTCAACTTATGAATTAATTCAGAGCCCTTAGCGATTCAGTGCAAATTTGTGATTGACGGCGAAGTTTGATCATTTCAACAAAATAGATATAGCATCCACTTCTAGCAGAAAGGTCAAGAAAGGTTCTAAGATGTTAGTAAGAAATGAAATTTGTGATCCTCCAGTGTTTAAGCTTCATCTGGAAGTTGTACAAGAGATAGACCCGATCAGAGCTCATTCCTTGATTCCTCCAAGAGTGTTATTGGTTAACGACATCCGAAGCCTCTATCACTGCAACATACAGGAGCTTGGAAATTTTGAGATGAATAAGGTATATGATGAGTTATGTGCAAATGGGAGCCTAAAGAGTGAGCATAAGCACCTTGAAACCAAGGGTTTGACACACATCATGTACATGCCAAGGGATTTCCAGACAAAATGGATGAGATATGTTCGCAGCTATTTCTGAGACATGCAACTATGGTTGGAACATCCTATGATGATCAAGAAGAAGATAATTCACCATCTCACTGGGTTATCAATCCTAGATAAGACAAAAGCTACCAAAACCCTAGCTTGGGATGACCTAGCTGAGTTAACTCTTGTCAAGTGGGACGATAGAGGCATGAGACTTAATAGAGTAACTGATATGGAATTGAAATTTAGTATTCATGTTATAGACCACAATATATATAGTTCAAGCAGAACCAACAGTGATCTGTGTGAAGCTATTGACCTAGCATACAAAGTTGTGAAGAAGAATCTGGTGTTTGACCTAGCAGAATTACAGCTTGTCCAGATGAGAAAGAATATGGAAAGCATCTCAGTATCCAAATCCAATTTATGTAAGTTTGGTTCTCTTGTAATCTACATACTCTTTTATGTTGAGAATTTCCTTCCCTCCAAAGGAACAGTAGCATGGAAGAAGGATAGACAAATAATCCATCAGATTAATGAGTTCATAGCTGAGTTAGGAGATAACTTTGACAATATTATGGATGGATATTTTGAGAGTTTCAAATAGAAGATGCAGAGTAGGTTCAGAATTCTCAAACACATAGTTGAGAATTACAAAGATGAAATTTGTTTTCTAGTTGATTGTGATAAGGTTTATATACAAGAATTAAAGCCTAGGGTTGCATGGGTAAAACCCCTGCCATGTGAAGTCAACAAAGATGACACAAAAGATATCATAGAGGCTCTTGTTAATGAACTTGTCAATCCAAAATCACCTTACTTTGGAACATATGAGGAAGAAAAGAGTCAGATATCTCTGGAAATTGAGATTCCCATGATATTAAAAAGAAGAAGGAAGAGACTTGATACATTTAAGAATAAGTATGGCAAGACCTCCGACTCTCTTTCCATCTCAGAGAGTAAAGAGGATATAGTTAAAACAGAGGATGTTGAATCTGAAGAAGAAAAGGAAGAAACTAATATTGAACCTCCACAGAAGAAGAGGAAGGCAACACCCAAACAGAAAAAGGCAAAATAAACTACCCCTGCTGTCACATTGAGGGGATCAAGGAGAAAACTTATACTGAGTGATGATGAGGATGATGATGAAGAAGATGATATTGTGGTCTTCACTAAACCAACACCCACATTTGATAATAAGATTAAATAACTTAAAGAAGGAAGAGCTATGATTTCTTTAAAGTCACTGAATTATGATTCTAGGACCAAGGAAGAAAAGAA
>MU226291.1:36917-48157 GCA_018584345.1 Thuja plicata
TCTAAATGGTAATCTTGGGTAGTTATCTCAAGTAGTTACCTAAAGTAATCACCTTAGGAAGTTATCCTAAGTAGTTACAAAAAGTGGTTAGGTGTTTATGATAAGTGGTTACAAGTTATAAATACAATTCTTAGGCCATTTTAAGAGAAGGTGGTGGGGGAATTTTTGTAAAGGGGAAATTATGGAGAAAATTCCAAAGAGATTTTTGGCTTTGCACTATGTATAATATAGTCTTTGAACTTGTATATTTTCAAAGAGATAATGAAGAATGTATTAGGTCATATATCTTGAATATATTCATGATTTTTTATTACTATCTTTTCGTATGTTAAGTTAGTAATCTCTTAATGTATTACTGGAATCCAATAGTCTTTCTAATTTATGTTATCAATTTAACAAAATACAGTCATTTCTTTGTATGTTGATGTGAATGTAATGGAATAGCCTACCTTTTTGTATGTCAAGTTTCATTATCCTTATTTTGTAATCATTGCATTTGTGCTTGAACCCCTTTGCAATGATTATTTATTGTGAAATCATTTTTGGTATTCAAATGTCTATCATTGAGGTTTCTTTTGTTCATCTAGTTTATTTTTATGTTTTCTCCTTTATGTACTTTCAGGTTAAAAGTGTACAAAAATAGTAAATACCTAATCATATAAGGGAGTTTCCCCTCTCAAATGCAGAGGAAGACTATGATTTGATAGTGATATAATTGTAATCTCTCCAATATTTTGTACATTTGTCACTACTCATAGGGAAAACATGGTCACTTTGAAGAAGTACTCATAGTGACAAATATATTTACCAACAGGCAGTGATCCACCAAAAAATATTAACCTTAGGAATTAGATTAGGTATCAAAATTTTATTTCACATCTTATTATTTTCCTCCTCAACTTCTAAATCTCTATAAGTATATCTTACTAAAGAGAAACTGGAAGAGTTATATCTCCATATCCATGTATGTGTGTTCATCTGGGAGAAGAGGGAGAAATTGGGTAAGAAGGGTAAAATGAAGTTAAAGCCATCCTACACACTTTGTTTTAACCCATGGAGGGATGTCTTCACATTCTTGTAATTGATTTTTGAAGTTCTTGCATAACACCTTGCCACCTTTCCATTCAATGCAGTTACTAACCAATTTTTAATTTATGCTCACTAGCCATCTTCTAATCTGGTTGAGGTTGTTATTATCCCCTAGGGGTTTATCTTGATGCCAGATAGCCTCCTAGAAGTTGGTATAATTACCATTCCCTATTATTTTCTTGCTGCCCTTCCTTGAGACCTTTTTTCTTTTGAGAATTTTATTCTAGAGACGGGAACCCAAAGTAGGGTTAAGGTCATACATGAAGGATTCTGCAAGTCTATTTTTGAGGTATTTGACCCTAATAAGATTCACCCAGTATTTATTATTCTCTATAAAAGGCCACTCCACTTTAGCAATGAGTTTTCTATTAAAAGCTCTTATTTTCCTAATTATACCAAGTATGCTTGCTTTCTTTGAAGTGAAAACTTTATCCTATTTGACCAGAACAATTCTAACCTTCTTCTCAATACTAGTCAATAAGGATTTCTTTTGTGACTTATCTATGTTGTCAGCCACCGAGCGAAAGATTTTAAAGAGAAAAATAAAATACACGAAGATATTTTGGAGACATACCTTTAGGAGTTTTCCCATACTTTTTCCTTTCTTTTCCCATTCATCTTTACAACCCATGAAATGAACTAAAATTCAGCCATTGTGTCAAGTAGATATTGATAGATACACTCCTAGTGTGCTTGCAAAATCTCAACTAGGCCTCTAACTGAGTCTAGTGTTCACAAGACCCTCTCTTCTCTTCTGTCATCTTTCAATTCCTTACTAATCAACTAGGACTTTCCTTAATACCAGTCTAGGGATTGGTATCTATTGTGCTTCATCAAAAGGTAAATACCATTCAATTTTCATTCACTCCTTCACTCATCCTTTGATGTCTCCAGGTGCTTTCTAACTCCAAACCTCAACTACTGCTTGTAGGGAGTAAAATGATTTCTTAATTAACTTTCTTGCATCCACATTATCCCATTTGACCTGGGAATCAAGACTCTTTTAGATGATTTCAAGGCTTTAGGAGAACTTGGAATTCTAGGCCTAATTGCTCAATTAGCCCTACCCAGAAAGTTTTTCCAACTTCTTGAACTATATTTTCCAAAATGACCCCAAAAAAAATTGTAGATTCAGACACCCTTTTCCAAGATCTCAAATATTTTTTAGTATTTAGGGTTCGAAGGCCACCATATCATAGGTTACTTGGTTTAAGAGGAAAAAGGGCTAATTAGGCTAATATGGTGCAGTCTATTGATTTCTCCCTAAAAATGTCTCTAAATGGATTATTCAATACTCAAGCTTCATAAGAGGAATCTATAAGACCTCTATGCATATAAAACCACCCTTGGTTCAACTCCTTCAATCGTTACCCTACAATCATTCACTATTATCTCTTTTCAAACCTCTAACTGGACACACAGTGCTCGCCTAGGGCATGACCATAAAAATAGAAAAAATTCTCCTCTGGACTCCTACCTAGATATTTACACTATTCAGAGGCTCCCCTACCATATTTATATAGGCCATGATGATTTTCATGGTTGGATTCTATGGGGTAGCCATTTTTCTCATAAATACCCTGTCAAGACTAGTAACAACACACTTTAAAAAAAAATTACAATCCTATGCTAATGAACTCATAGAAAGTTAAAATGTAAACAAAAGTTACTCTAAACTATCTCTAAAACTCAAATCAAACACTAACTCTTACTATCTAATCCATCTAGCAATACTCAAACACAAACTTAGTAGACTGTATGCTCTCACAAAAAATAGAGTTCTTCTTGCTATTCAAAAACTTGCATTACATCACCAATACCTTGGGAAATGGGTTTCATGATCTCTAAATATGTCTTGTCCATTATTTTAGGCCACTACCATTAACAAAATTTTCCACTCATCGAATGGAATCAAACTTGACAATGTTGTTAGACAACATTGCAAAGTTGCAAAATGTTGTCAAGCAATCTTTTAGCAACTTTTACATCTTTTCCTAAAACTTAGTATAATGATCTCCAATCATTATCAAATGATTTAAACACATCATAAAGGCGTTCTTAGGCACAAATATAAGCCATGCTAATCCTTCTAGGATTTTTTACCTTAAATTCCCAGTTTAGGTTAAAATGCACCAAACCCACTCAAAACATTAAACACCTAGTTCGACTAATCCTAGTCTAATCCAACTAGGTACAAACATGAAAGAGATTATAAGGTAAAAAAATAAAACCAATGACCTGTCTAGGGTCAGTACAAGCCTTAAAAAAAACATATGGGATGGATTAGCATATGTGCTCCTACACCATCCTCCCCAGATAGGAAGCTTGCAATCTACCCTTGGATTGAGAAAGTTGGATTCAGTGCCCATCTTCTTGAAGTCTGTCTCCTTGATCCATGTAGCCTCTACATCAGCCTATCCATGCCACTTCACCAGATGTTCTTTGTAATCATTCTTCCTAGTTTGTTTGTAGACGCTTGAATCTAGTGTTTGCTCTTCTTTCTTGGGTTGTGTGGAGGGTAAGTTGAGTTCCTCCACCTCCTTTATCACTTTAGTTGAAATCTGATCTAGATCTTGTATAGGCCCTTTGTATAAGACCAAGTCTACTACATTGAACACCAGAGGAAAACCAACATCCTCTGGAAGCTCCACCTTGTATGCATTGGTGCCATATTTGGCCAGAATAGTACATGGGCTAATCCTTCTCATCTGTAGGTAATTAGGCACTCCCTTCTGCAATCTTGCCTTTTTCATATGGACCATTACTAGATCCCCTACTTGGAATTGGATATCCCTTTTCCTTTCATCCAATTTGTGCTTTATCTTCTGTGTATTCTCAGTTAATTTCTTTCTTAATGACTCATGCACTTCTTGCATAGAATTTGCAAACTATTTTGCATAGCCACTTCCATTTGCTACATATTTCAAATCCATGAGTTCAAATATCCCTCTTGGATTTAGTCCATAGATGATTTCAAAGGGGTTTCTCCCTGTGTCTTTGTTGACAGTGTCATTATAGGCATATTCTTCCTATCGAATGAGTTTATCCCAAACTTGACCATGCTCCTTAGTTAAGCATCATAGGAGGTTACCTAGACTCCTATTGACCACCTGAGTTTGACCATCTATTTGAGGGTGATGTGGAGACCCAAAGGACAGATTGGTTCCTAGCTTTTGCCAAAGTGTCTTCCAAAAATGTCTCATGAACTTTGTGTCTCTATCTAACACTATGCTCAATGGTAACCCATGAATTTTGACTACCTCATTGAATAATAGGTGAGCTATTTGAATTGCATCATGGACTGTCTTGCAGTGTATAAAATGGACAATCTTGCTAAACCTATCCACTATGACATAGATACTATCAAATCCCTGTTTGGTCCTTGGTAACCCTACAAAAATTTCCATACTTAAGCATTCCCATGGTCTACTTGGGATGGGAAGGAGTTGATAAAGCCCTGCATTGGAGGATGTGCCTTTTTCTTTTTGACACACTACACAATACTCCACATATCTCTTGACATCTAAGTTCATCCTTGACCAAAAATAAAACCTTTGGACTAACTCTTGGGTTTTATTTACTCCAAAATGGACACTAAGTAACCATTGTGCTTCTCTTGAATCAAATTTTCTCTAATAGATCCCCGAGGGACACATAACAGACTCCCTTTAAACAAAAATTCACCATGCAAAGTGTAATCTTAAAACTTACCATGAAAGTGGTTCTTGTGATCCTTACACACCTTGTAGATCTCTGCAAAGTCTTAATCCTTAGCATATAGGTCCTTAAAATTTTCAATACCCATGCACTACACATCTGCTTCTTGTACTGTCAGTAGCCTTCCACTTAAATCATCTCCTACTTTTTTTTTCAATCCTTTCTTGTGCTTGATGTTGAAGGTGTAAGCCTGTAGGTACTCCACCCATTTCAAGTGCATTTGGCTTAGATTGTCTTGGGAGTTTAGAAAACTAAGAGCATGGTTGTCTGAATACACAACAAACTCCTTAGGAAGCAAGTAGTGCCTCCATTTCCTTAATGCTTGGACTAGAGAATACATCTCTAAGTCATAAGAAGAGTACTTATTCTTAGCATCACTGAGATTCTCACTGTGAAAAGACACTAGTCTTCCCTCTTAGCTCCAAACAGCTCCAATGGCCACATTACTAGCACCACACTCAACTATGAATAAATTCTAAAAACTTGGTAGTGTTAGGATTGGTTGAGTGACAATATTCTTCTTTAGTAACTCAAACCCATGGTCAGCTTGCTCATTCCAAACAAATTTGGTTTTCATCCCTTCTTTGATAGTATCTAACATAGGGGCATGATTTCAAGGCTTTAGGAGATGATGCGGGAGCATCTTGACCCATTAGCATTATGAGGATCTTCATAAGATTGTAATGTTTGATTCCTTTTGAATTTTGTGGGACCATGTCAAGAATGGGTTAAAATCCCTAAAATTGCATTGTAATGTGTTAAAAAAAAAAACATCGTGGGAATGTTTCAAAGAGCATTGTAATTGATAAATTTTGCGGGAAAATAGGTTAGTTTTATAACTACCTTAGCATATCTTGAAATAGAGAGAAAATGTAACCGAATCAGATAGAGGGAGAGTAGAAAGATTACGAGAGCTTAGAGAAAGAGAGCACAAAAAGATTAGAGAAAAGAGTCGGCTCTCTGGCCTTTAGCCAGAGAGCCATGCATATGATTTATGCTATGTATTTCATGTTTTGGGATATAATGAATGTTATTGCTTGCAGGGAACATAATCCAGAAAAGCTGATTGTTATGAGTATTTTAAGTTGGAAACGGCTCTCAAGAAACTATAGTTTGCAACATGGGTTGGACTTGAACCTTGCAGAACTATCAGGCCCTTCATAAGCCAAGTATCATGGGGGATTCTTCTGAAGTTCTGTAGATTTTTATCGGCATTTGTGTTAATGGTAACTATGAAGGAGACCCGTGATTAGCAAACACATTTGTTTATATGGAGCTGCGGTACTCTGTGTAACACTATTTGAGTTTGGAATAGCCGAATGATATTGAAGATCATTCTCGAATGTGTTGAAAATGGTTTAAAACAACCATTATATAAGTCTCTTGCTTGAGTGGTGACCAACTTGCATGTTAGTGGAGTCTTTTTAAAACCGCAATGCCTGCAACGGAGAAAGTGATGGAATTTGTGGATACCCGCGAAGAAACTATGAGGTGGTTGTCTGATGGTCACTTTGGAAGGAACCTATGAGAAAATTAAGTGTAGAATTTATGGTGCCTAAATAGCTGAATTATATTAGTTATCATTCCTAAGTGATAGTCCGTGAGGCCCTTTGCATAATGCCCGATATCGGGCTAGTCGTTAGAACTGGTTATGCCCGCGTGGAGAATGTAAAGATTTGTGTCAACAGATATCTTGGGAGTCTGAGAAGGAGCTATTGGGAAGTGTGATATGAAGATTGAAGAAAGATAGCAGAAGAATTTGTAGCCTTGAGATGTGTGATGATTTCCTCCGCATCAGGAGAGCTTGGACTTCTAGGCCTAATTGCTCAATTATCCCTACCCAGAAAGTTTTTCCAACTTCTTGAACTATATTTTCCAAAATGACCCCAAAAAAAGATTGTAGATTCAAACACCCTTTTCCAAGATCTCAAATATTTTGTATTATTTAGGGTTCGAAGGCCACCGTATCATAGGTTCCTTGATTTAAGGGGAAAAAGGGCTAATTAGGCCAATATGGTGCAGTCTACTGATTTCTCCCTAAAAATGTCTCTAAATGGATTGTTCAATACTCAAGATTCCTAAGAGGAATCTGTAAGACCTCTGTGCATATGAAACCACCCTTGGTTCAACTCCTCCAATTGTTACCCTACAATCATTCACTATTAGCTCTTGTCAAACCTCTAACCGGACACACAGTGCTCTCCTAGGGCATGACCATAAAAATAGAAAAATTTCTCCTCTGGACTCCTACCTAGATATTTATACTATTCAAAGGCTCCCCTACCATATTTATCCAAGCCATGGTGATTTTCATGGTTGGATTCTATGGGGGAGCCATTTTTCTCATAAATACCCTGTCAAGACCAGTAACAACACAGTTTACAAAAAATTTACAATCCTATGCTAATGAACTCACAGAAAGTTAAAATGTGAACAAAAGTTACTCTAAACTATCTCTAAAACTCAAATAAAACACTAACTCTTACTATCTAATCCATCTTGCAATACTCAAACACAAACTTAGTTGACTGTATGCTCTCACAAAAAATAGAGTTCTTCTTGCTATTCAAAAACTTGCATTACATCACCAATACATTGGGAAATGGGTTTCATGATCTCTAAACACGCCTTCTCCATTATTTTAGGCCACTATCATTAACAAAAAATTCCACTCACAGAATGGAATCAAACTTGACAATGTTGTTAGACAACATTGCAAAGTTGCAAAATGTTGTCAAACAATATTTTAGCAACTTTTACAACTTTTGCTAAAACTTAGTATAATGATCTCCAATCATTATGAAATAATGTAAAAACATCATAAAGGCATTCTTAGGCACAAATATAAGCCATTCTAATCCTTCTAGGATTTTTGACCCCAAATTCCCAATTTAGGCTAAAATGCACCAAACCCACTCAAAACATTAAACACCTAGTTGGACTAATCCTAGTCTAATCCAACTAGGTACAAACATGAAAGAGCTTCTAAGGTAAAAAATAAAACCAATGACTTGGCTAGGGTCAGTACAAGCCTAAAAAAAAACACATGGGATGGATTAGCGTATGTGCTCCTACACCATCCTCCCCAAATAGGAAGCTTTAAATCTACCCTTGGATTGAGAAAGTTGGAATCAATGCCCAACTTCTTGAAGTCTATCTCCTTGATCCATGTAGCCTCTGCATCTGACTGTCCATGCCACTTCACTAGATGTTCTTTGTAATCCTTCTTCCTAGTTTGTTTGTAGACTCATGAATCCAGTATTTACTCTTCTTTCTTGGGTTGTGTGGAGGGTAAGTTGAGTTCCTCCACCTCCTATACCACTTCAGTTGAAAGCTGATCCAGATCTTGTATAGGCCCTTTGTATAAGACCAATTCTACTACATTGAATACTAGAGACAAACCAACATCCTCTAGAAGTTCCACCTTGTATGCATTGGTGCCATATTTGGCCAGAATAGTACATGGGCTAATTATTCCCATCTATAGGTAATTAGGCACTCCCTTCTGCAATCTTTCCTTTTTCATATGGACCATTACTAGATCCCCTAATTTGAATCTGATATCCCTTTTCCTTTCATCCACTTTGTGCTTTATCTTCTCTGTATTCTCAGTCAATGTGTGTCTTACTCACTCATGCACTTCTTGCATAGAATTTGCAAACTATTCTGCATAACCACTTCCATTGGCTACATATTTCAATTCCATGAGTTCAAGTATCCCTCTTGGATGTAGTCCATAGACAATTTCAAAGGGGTTTCTCCCTGTGGCTTGTTGACAGTGTCATTATAGGCATATTCTTCCTATCCAATGAGTTTATCCCAAACTTGACCATACTCTTTAGTTAAGCATCTTAGGAGGTTACCTAGACTCCTATTGACCACCTCAGTTTGACCATTTATTTGAGGGTGATGTGGAGACCCAAAGGACAGATTGGTTCCTAGCTTTTGCCAAAGTGTATATCAAAAATGCCTCATGAACTTTGTGTCTCTATCTAACGCTATGCTTAATGGTAATCCATTAATTTTGACTACCTCGTTGAATAATAGGTGAGCTATTTGAATTGTATCATGGACTGTCTTGCAGTGTACAAATTGGGCGATCTTGCTAAACCTATCTACTACGACATAGATACTATCAAATCCCTATTTGGTCCTTGGTAACCCTACAAAAAAGTCCATACTTAAGCATACCCATGATCTACTTGGGATGGGAAGGAGTTGATAAAGCCCTACATTGGAGGATGTGCCTTTTTATTTTTGACACACTACACAACACTGCACATATCTCTTGACATCTAAGTTCATCGTTAGCCAAAAATAAAACCTTTGGACTAACTCTTGGGCTTTATTTACTCCAAAATGGACACTAAGTAACAATTGTGCTTCTCTTGAATCAAATTTTCTCTAATGGATCCCTGAGGGACACATAATTGACTCCCTTTAAAGAAAAAGTCACTTTGCAAAGTGTAATCATAAAAATTACCATGAAAGTGGTTCTTGTGCTCCTTACACACCTTGTAGATCTTTGCAAACTCTTCATCCTCAGCATATAGGTCCTTAAAAATTTCAATACCCATGCACTACACATGTTCTTCTTGTACTGTAAGTAGCCTTCTACTTAAATCATCTCCTACTTTTTTTTTCAATCCTTTCTTGTGCTTGATGTTGAAGGTGTAAGGCCTCAGGTACTCCACCCATTTCAAGTGCTTTTGGCTAATCTTGTCTTGGGAGTTTAGAAAACTAAGAGCATGGTTGTGTGAATGCACCAAAAACTCTTAGGAAGCAAGTAGTGCTTCCATTTCCTTAATGCTTGGACTAGAGAATACATCTCTAAGTCATAAGAAGAGTACCTATTCTTAGCATCACTGAGATTCTCACTGTGTAAATCCACTAGTCTTTCCTCTTAGCTCCAAACAGCTCCAATGGCCACATTACTACCACCACACTCAACTATGAATAACTTCTCAAAACTTGGTAGTGTTAGGATTGGTTGAGTGACAATATTCTTCTTTAGTAACTCAAACCCATGGTTGGCTTGCTCATTCCAAACAAATTTGGTTTTCATCCCTCCTTTGATAGTATCTAACATAGGGTCACAAATATCACTGCATTACTTCATAAACTTTCTATAGTATTGAGCTAAACCATGAAAAATTCTCACCTCTATTGCAACCCTTAGAGTAGGCCAATTATAAATGTCTTCTACCTTGCTTGGATCCAATTTGAGATTTCCCTGAGACAATACAAACCCAAGGTACACTAGCTCCTGCTTCATGAATTGACACTTTTCCAAGTTTATCATCAGATCCTCTTCATGCAACTTCTTGAATACAATCTGCAGATGTTTGCGATGCTCCTCTTTAGTCTTTCTATATATTAGTATATCATCTAGATACACTACCACACATTTTACAATGTAGTCTTTTAGAACTTTATTCATGAGTCTCATGAATTTAGATGGGGCATTAGATAGCCCAAATGGCATCACAAGCCATTCATATAAACATTTTGTAGTCTTGAAGGCTATCTCCCATTCATCCCCTTCACTGAACCTAATTTGATGATAACCACTCTTTAGGTCAATCTTTATAAAGTAGTTTTCTTCCCCTAAACAATCCATTGGGTCTTCTACCCTAGGGATAGGGAACTTATATCTAATGGTAATTTGTTTTATTTCCCTTGAATGAGTACATAGCCTCCAAGTTCCTCCCTTTTTGGGTGCTAAGATAGTGGGAACAGAACAAGGGCTAATGCTTTTCCTTATGAGACCTTGGCTTAGGAGTTTTTGTATTTTCTTGGCTATTTCCTCATTTTTTTGAGGGGTCATATTATAGGCACCCTTATTTGGAAGGGTGGCTCCTGGGATAAATTCAATTTGATGACTAACAAATCTCTTAGGGGTAAAGGTTTATGGTTTCCCATCACTCACTATGCTCTTGTACTCCTGTAACAACTCTTGCACTTCTTTTGGTATATTTGCCATTATGACTATCTTATCTACATTTTCTTCTTTAGGTTTCAATACCAATTCTAAACCCACTCCATCTCCTTCATATAAGGATTCTATAGACTCATTTTCACTGACCATAAGGACATTAGGTCCTGATGACTTCTTTTCTCCTTCTTCTGACAGTGACTGAATCTTAAAAGTCACATTCTCTTTCTTGAAAGAATAAGCATTCTTTTCTCCATCATCCATGGCCTTTATATCAAATTTCCATGGTCTACCAAGAAGAAGGTTGCATGCATCCATAGGTAGGATGTCACACAACACCTTGTCTTTATACCTCCCAATGGAGAAGTAGACCCATGCTTGTTCATTCACAAGGACATGTTGTCCTTTGTTTAACCAAGTAACCTTGTATGGGTTACTATGTGGAATTCTCTTCATCTTTAACTTCCTAACTTCCTCCTCTGACACTATATTTTCAGTA
>MU226291.1:48207-61597 GCA_018584345.1 Thuja plicata
GTAGTTACAAAAAGTGGTTAGGTGTTTATGATAAGTGGTTACAAGTTATAAATACAAGTCTTAGGCCATTTTAAGGGAAGGTGGTGGGGGACTTTTTGTAAAGGGGAAATTATGGAGAAAATTCCAAAGAGATTTTTGGCTTTGCACTATGTATAATAGAGTCTTTGAACTTGTATATTTTCAAAGAGATAATGAAGAATGTATTAGGTCATATATTTTGAATATGTTCATGAGTTTTTATTACTATCTTTTCATATGTTAAGTTAGTAATCTCTTAATGTATAGCTGGAATCCAATAGTCTTTCTAATTTATGTTATCAATTTAACAAAATGCAGTCATTTCTTTGTATGTTGATGTGAATGTACTGGAATAGCCTATCTTTTTGTATGTCAAGTTTCATTATCCTTATTTTGTAATCATTGTATTTGTGCTTGAACCCCTTTGCAATGATTATTTATTGTGAAATCATTTTTGGTATTCAAATGTCTATCATTGAGGTTTCTTTTATTCATCTAGTTTATTTTTATGTTTTCTCCTTTATGTACTTTCAGGTTAAAAGTGTACAAAAATAGTAAATACCCCATCGTATAAGGGAGTTGCCCCTCTCAAATGCAGAGGAAGACTATGATTTGATAGTGATATAATTGCAACTTCTCCAATATTTTGTACGTTTGTCACTGCTCGTAGGGAAAACATGGTCACTTTGAAGAAGTACTCATAGTGACAAATATATTTACCAATAGGCAGTGATCCACCAAAAAATATTAACCTTAGGAATTAGATTAGGTATCAAAATTTTATTTCACATCTTATTATTTTCCTCCTCAACTTCTAAATCTCTATAAGTATATCTTACTAAAAAGAAACTGGAAGAGTTATATTTCCATATCCATGTATGTGTGTTCATCTGGGAGAAGAGGGAGAAATTGGGTAAGAAGGGTAAAATGAAGTTAAAGCCATCCTACACACTTTTTTTTAACCCATAAAGGGATGTCTTCACATTCTTGTTATTGATTGTTGAAGTTCTTCCATAATACCTTGCCACCTTTCCATTCAATGCAGTTACTAACCAATTTTTTTTTTATGCTCACTAGCCATCTTCTAATCTAGTTGAGGTTGTTATTATCCCCTATAGGTTTATCTTGATGCCAGATGTCCTCCTAGAAGTTGGTATAATTACCATTCCCTATTATTTTCTTTCTGCCCTTCCTTGAGACCTTTTTACTTTTGAGAATTTTATTCTAGAGAGGGGAACCCAAAGTAGGGTTAAGGTCATACATGAAGGATTCTACAAGTCTATTTTTGAGGTATTTGACCCTAATAAGATTCACCCAGTGTTTATTGTTCTCTATAAAAAGCCACCCCACTTTAGCAATGAGTTTTCTATTAAAAGCTCTTATTTTCCTAATACCACGTATGCTTGCTTTCTTTGAAGTGAAAACTTTATCCTATTTGACTAGCATAATTCTAACCTTCTCCTCAATACTAGTCTATAAGGATTTCTTTTGTGACTTATCTATGTTGTCAGCCACCAAGCCAAGGATTTTAAAGAGAAAAATAAAATACACCAAGATATTTTGGAGACAGACCTTTAGGAGTTTTCCCATACTTTTTCCTTTCTTTTCCCATTCATCTTTACAACCCATGAAATGAACTAAAATTCAGCCATTGTGTCAAGTAGATATTGATAGATACACTCCTAGTGTGCTTGCAAAATCTCAACTAGGCCTCTAACTGACTCCAGTCTTCACAAGACCCTCTCTTCTCTTCTGTAATCTTTCAATTCCTTACTAAATCAACTAGGACTTTCCTTAATACCAGTCTAGGGATTGGTATCTATTGTCCTTCACGCAGAGGTAAATACCATTCAATTTTCCTTCACTCCTTCACTCATCCTTGGATGTCTCCAAGTGCTTTCTAACTCCAAACCTCAACTAATGCTTGTAGGGGGTAAAATACTTTCTTAATTAAATTTCTTGCATCCACATTATCCTATTTGACTTGGGAATCAAGACTCCTTCAGACAATTTGAAGGCTTTAGGAGAACTTGGAATTCTAGGCCTAATTGATCAATTAGCCCTACCCAGAAAGTTTTTTCAACTTCTTGAACTATATTTTCCAAAATGACCCCAAAAAAAAATTGTAGATTTAGACACCCTTTTCCAAGATCTCAAATACTTGGTAGTATTTAGGGTTTGAAGGCCACCGTATCATAGGTTACTTGGTTTAAGGGGAAAAAGGGCTAATTAGGATAACATGGTGCAGTCTACTGATTTCTCCCTAAAAATGTCTCTAAATGGATTGTTCAATACTCAAGCTTCCTAAGAGGAATCTATAAGACCTCTGTGCATATGAAACCGCCCTTGGTTCAACTCCTCCAATCGTTACCCTACATTCATTCAGTATTATCTCTTGTCAAACCTCTAACCTGGATATTTACACTATTCATAGGCTCCCCTACCATATTTATATAGGCCATGATGATTTTCATGGTTGGATTCTATGGGGTAGCCATTTTTCTCATAAATACCCTGTCAAGACAAGTAACAACACACTTTACAAAAAAATTACAATCCTATGCTAATGAACTCACAGAAATTTAAAATGTTAACAAAAGTTACTCTAAACTATCTCTAAAACTCAAATCAAACACTAACTTTTACTATCTAATCCATCTAGCAATACTCAAACACAAACTTAGTCAACTGTATGCTCTCACAAAAAATAGAGTTCTTCTTGCTATTCAAAAACTTGTATTACATCACCAATACCTCAGGAAATGGGTTTCATGATCTCTAAATATGTCTTGTCCATTATTTTAGGCCACTACCATTAACAAAATTTTCCACTCACCGAATGGAATCAAACTTGACAATGTTGTTAGACAACATTGCAAAGTTGCAAAATGTTGTCAAGCAATATTTTAGCAACTTTTACATCTTTTGCTAAAACTTAGTATAATGATCTCCAATCATTATGAAATAATGTAAACACATCACAAATACCTTCTTAGGGAAAAATATAAGCCATGCTAATCCTTCTAGGATTTTTTACCCCAAATTCCCAATTTAGGCGAAAATGCACCAAACCCACTCAAAACATTAAACACCTAGTTGGACTAATCCTAGTCTAATCCAACTAGGTACAAACATGAAAGAGCTTCTAAGGTAAAAAATAAATAAAAATAATTGGCTAGGGTCAGTACAAGCCTTAAAAAAAACATATGGGATGGATTAGCGTATGTGCTCCTACACCATCCTCCCCAAATAGGAAGCTTTCAATCTACCTTTGGATTGAGAAAGTTGGAATCAATGCCCAACTTCTTGAAGTCTATATCCTTGATCCATGTAGCCTCTACATCAGCCTGTCCATGCCACTTCACTAGATGTTCTTTTTAATCCTTCTTCCTAGTTTGTTTGTAGACTCTTGAATCCAGTATTTACTCTTCTTTCTTGCGTTGTGTGGAGGGTAAGTTGAGTTCCTCCACCTCCTGTATCACTTTAGTTGAAATCTAATATAGATCTTGTATAGGCCCTTTGTATAAGACCAAGTCTACTACATTGAACACTAGAGACAAACGAACATCCTCTGGAAGTTCCACCTTGTATGCATTGGTGTCATATTTGGCCAGAATAGTACATGGGCTAATTCTTCTCATCTGTAGGTAATTAGGCACTCCCTTCTGCAATCTTGCATTTTTCATATGGACCATTACTAGATCCCCTACTTGGAATTGGATATCCTGTTTCCTTTCATCCAATTTGTGCTTTATCTTCTCTGTATTCTCAGTTAATGTCTTTCTTACTGACTCATGCACTTCTTGCATAGAATTTGCAAACTATTCTGCATGGCCACTTCCATTTGCTACATATTTCAATTCCATGAGTTCAAATATCCCTCTTGGATGTAGTCCATAGATGATTTCAAAGGGGTTTCTCCCTGTGGCTTTGTTGACAGTGTCATTATAGGCATATTCTTCCTATCCAATGAGTTTATCAAAAACTTGACAATACTCTGTAGTTAAGCATCTTAGGAGGTTACCTAGACTCCTATTGACCACCTCAGTTTGACCATTTATTTGAGGGTGATGTGGAGACCCAAAGGACAGATTGGTTCCTAGCTTTTTCCAAAGTGTCTTCCAAAAATGTCTCATGAACTTTGTGTCTCTATCTGACACTATGCTCAATGGTAACCCTTGAATTTTGACTACCTCGTTGAATAATAGGTGAGCTATTTGAATTGCATCATGGACTATCTTGTAGTGTACAAAATGGGCAATCTTGCTAAACCTGTCTACTATGACATAGATACTATCAAATCCATGTTTGGTCCTTGGTAACCGTACAACAAAGTCCATACTTAAGCATTCCCATGGTCTACTTGGCATGGGAAGGAGTTGATAAAGCCCTGAATTGGAGGATGTACCTTTTTCTTTTTGACACACTATACAACACTCCACATATCTCTTGACATCTAAGTTCATCCTTGGTCAAAAATAAAACCTTTGGACTAACTCTTTGGTTTTATTTACTCCAAAATGGACACTAAGTAACCATTGTGCTTCTCTTGAATCAGATTTTCTCTAATGGATCCCTGAGGGACACATAACTGACTCCCTTTAAACAAAAAGTCACTTTGCAAAGTATAATCATAAAACTTACCATGAAAGTGGTTCTTGTGCTCCTTACACACCTTGTAGATCTCTGCAAAGTCTTCATCCTCAGCATATAGGTCCTTAAAAATTTCAATACCCATGCACTACACATCTGCTTCTTGTACTGTCAGTAGCCTTCTACTTAAATCATCTCCTACTTTTTTTTTCAATCCTTTCTTGTGCTTGATGTTGAAGGTGTAAGCCTGCAGGTACTCCACCCATTTCAAGTGCTTTTGGCTAAGCTTGTCTTGGGAGTTTAGAAAACTAAGAGCATGGTTGTCTGAATACACCACAAACTCCTTAGGAAGCAAGTAGTGCCTCCATTTCCTTATTTCTTGGACTAGAGAATACGTCTCTAAGTCATAAGAAGAGTACTTAATCTTAGCATCAATGAGATTCTCACTGTGATAAGCCACTAGTCTTCCCTCTTAGCTCCAAACAGATCCAATGGCCACATTACTACCACGACACTCAATTATGAATAACTTCTCAAAACTTGGTAGTGTTAGGATTGGTTGAGTGACAATATTCTTCTTTAGTAACTCAAACCCATGGTTAGCTAGCTCATTCCAAACAAATTTGGTTTTCATCCCTCCTTTGATAGTATCTAACATAGTGGACAAATATCACTGCATTACTTCATAAAATTTCTATAGTATTGAGCTAAACCAAAAAAAATTCTCACCTCTATTGCAACCCTTGGAGTAGGCCAATTAAGAATGGCTTCTACCTTGGTTGGATCTAGTTTGAAATTTCCTTGAGACAATACAAACCCAAGGTACACCAGCTCCTGCTTCATGAATTAACACTTTTCCAAGTTTATCATCAGATCCTCTTCATGAAACTTCTTGAATACAATCTACAGATTTCTGTGATGCTCCCCTTTAGTCTTGCTATAGATTAGTATATCATCTAGATACACTACCACACATTTTACAATGTAGTCTTTTAGAACTTCATTCACGAGTCTCATGAATGTAGAAGGGGCATTAGATAGCCCAAATGGCATCACAAGCCATTCATATAAACCTTCTGTAGTCTTGAAGGTTGTCTTCCATTCATCCCCTTCACTGAACCTAATTTGATGATACCCACTCTTTAGCTCAATCTTTATAAAGTAATTTGCTTCCCCTAGACGATCCATTGGGTCTTCTATCCTAGGGATAGGGAACCTATATCTAATGGTAATTTGGTTTGTTTCCCTTGAATCAGTACATAGCCTCCAATTTCCTCCCTTTTTGGGTGCTAAGATAGTGGGAACAGAACAAGGGCTAATGCTTTTCCTAATGAGACCTTGGCTTAGGGGTTTTTGTATTTTCTTGGCTATTTCCTTATTTTGTTTAGGGGTCATCTTATAGGCAACCTTATTTGGAAGGGTGGATCCTGGGATAAAGTCAATTTGATGACTAACAACTCTCTTAGGGGGTAAGGTTTATGGTTTCCCATCACTCACTATTCTCTTGTACTCCTGCAACAACTCTTGCACTTCTTTTAATATATTTGTCATCTTGACTATCTTTTTTACATTTTCTTCTTTAGGTTTCAATACCAATTCTAAACCCACTCCATCTCCTTGCTATAAGGATTCTATAAAATCCTTTTAACTGACCATAAGGACATTAGCTCCTGATGACTTCTTTTCTCCTTCTTCTGACATTGACTGTATCTTAATGGTCACATTGTCTTTCTTGAAAGAATAAGCATTCTTTGCTCCATCATGCATGGCCTGTCTATCAAATTTCCATGGTTGACCGAGAAGAAGGTTGCATGCATCCATAGGTAGGACGTCACGCAACACCTTTTCTTTATACCTCGCAATGGAGAAGTACACCCATGCTTGTTCATTCACAAGGACATGTTGTCCTTTGTTTAACCAAGTAACCTTGTATGGGATACTATGTGAAATTATCTTCATCTTTAACTATCTAACTTCCTCCTCTCACACTATATTTTCAGTAGACCCTGAGTCTATTAAGACTCTACACACTTTTTCCATCATTTTACATTTCAATCTAAATAGTGACGTCCTTTGTGTTGGTTCCTCTTTGATTGGATCCTTGATTAATGTTCTTCTCATCATAAATTTAGCTCATCCTTTAGACTCTAAGGGTAGCTCAGTGTGTTTAATTTTAGAACTAGTCTCCTCTTGAACAAAGTTTACCTCTTGTAATTTCCATGATAATTAGAGCCTTTCTGTGGACACCTATATGTAGGGTGTCCCATTTTATTGCAGTGGTATCACTTCTTGTTGGTAAAATAGGAACCTCTTCCTTGACTATTTTTCTTTCCTCTTCCACTGTTATTAGGGCATCTTCCTCTGTTGAAGCCTCCTATACTTTAACTCCCTTCTTTCTATTTAGTAGGTTTGGTTTCTCCTTGAGCCTTTGTCTCTAAAATTCTACAACCATATCCACCTCTCTTTCCTCTATTGTCTCTTCCTCTGCCTCTACCTATGGTAGTGCTTGAGTCATGCTTCCTTCTTAACTTCTATTCCACTTTAATTGTAATTTGGTGGTATCTCTGAACAATATTAGGGGTTAAGAGACTCGTCTCATCTTGAATAGCCCATTTGAGACCATTAAGGTATCTAGCTACCTTCACCTTCTCATATTCTACAACTTGAGACCTCATGCATAACCTTTGAAACTCTTCAGTATAAGAGTTCACATCCAAATATTTTTGTCTCAGACTTTTTCTCCTTTTATGTAACTTTATCTCATAATCTTCAGGTACATATTCATCTCTAATTTTTTCTACCACAGCCTTCCATGTGGCAATGGGCTTCTTTCCTTCCTTCTCTCTCTCTCATCTTGGATAAACTTCCACCAAGTGGGTGTAGACCCTCTAAGTCTTTCCTTAGCTACCTTTAATTTTTGAGCTTTTGTTATACCATCACACTCAAAGTGATTCTCTAGTCTTTCTATCCAATCTAGGACTATCTTTGGTTCCATATTTCCACTAAAGGTAGGAATTCCTTCCAATGCTTCACCACTCAAATAAGTTAGTTCTTTCCAGAATGGTTCTTCAATGAGGACAAGGTCAGCTTTATGGACCTCATCATCTAATGCAATCTCCTTACTCTTTCCTTCAACCTTATCCTTCACTTCCTCAGTATTTTCTACCACTTGGTCCACTTTGTGTTCCAATTGTTCCAATATTTCTCTGAGAAATCTATTCTCTTCTTCTTTCTCATCTACCTTCTTTTCCAACTCTTCATTTGCAACCATTGTAGACTCTCCTAATGACTCTATTGGTTGAAACATTCACCACAAGCCAAATCTTATTGGCTCTGATACCAATCTGATAGATACACTCCTAGTGTGCTTGCACAATCTCAACTAGGCCTCTAACTGACTCTAGTCTTTACAAGACTCTCTCTTCTCTTCTATGATCTTTCAAGTCCTTACTAAATAGACTAGAAATTTCCCCAATACCACTCTAGGGATTGGTATCTATTGTGCTTCACCAAGAGGTAAATACCATTTAATTGCCTTCACTCCTTCACTCATCCTTGGATGTCTCCAAGTGATTTCTAACTCCAAAACTCAACTAGTTCTTGTAGGGGGTAAAATCCATTCTTAATTAACTTTCTTTCATCCACATGATCACATTTGACTTGGGCATCAAGACTCTTTCAGATAATTTTAGTGCTTTAGGAGAACTTGGACTTCTAGGCCTAATTGCTCAATTAGCCGTACTCAGCGAGTGTTTCCAACTTCTTTCTATATTCTCCCAAATGACCCCCCCAAAAAATAGTAGATTCAGACACCCTTTCCCAAGACCTCAAATATTTTGTAGGTTTTAGGGTTCTAAGGCCACGGTACAATAGGTTCCTAGATTTAAGTGGAAATAGGGCTAATTAGGCTAATATGGTGCAGTCTACCGATTTCTCCCTAAAAATGTCTCTAAATGGATTGTTCAAGTACTCAAGCTTCCTAAGAGGTATCTGTAAGACCTTTGTACATATGAAACCACCTTTCTTCTACTCCTCCAATCGTTACCCTGCAATCATGCACTATTAACTCTTGTCAAACCTCTAACCAAACACATAATGCTCAGCTAGGGCATGACCATAAAAATATAAAACTTGCTCCTTTGGACTCCTACCTACATATTTACACTATACAGCAGCTCCCCTACCATATTTATCCAGGCCATGATTATTTTCATGGTTGGATTCTATGGGGAAGCCTTTTTTCTCACAACTACCCTGTCAAGACTAGTAACAACACACTTTACAAAACAATTTATAATCCTATGCTAATGAACTCACAGAAACTTACAATATGAATAAATGTTACTCTAAATTATCTCTACAAATCAAATCAAACACTAGCTGATACTATCTAATCCATCTAACAATACTCGAACACAAACATAGTCGACTATATGCTCTCACAAAAAAATAGAGTTCTTCTTGCTTTTCAAAAGCTTGCATTACATCACCAATACCCCAGGAGATGGGCCTTCATGGTCTCTAAATATGCCTTCTCGATGTTTTTAGGCCACTACTATTAACTAACTTGTCCACTTACTGAATGGAATCAAACTTGACAATCTTATCGGACAACATTGTAAAGTCGCTAAATGTTGTCAAGCAACATTTTAGCAACTTTTACATCTTTTGCTAAAAATTAGTATAGTGCACAAAAATCTTAAACATCTAGTTGGAGTGATCCTAGTCTAATCCAAATTTATGCTAAAATGCACAAAACCCACGCAAAACCTTAAACATCTAGTTGGACTGATCCTAATCTAATCCAACTAGGTACAAACATTCAATACCTTCTAAGGTCAAAAAGAAAACCATTGACTTGGCTAGGGTCAGTACAAGCCACAACAAAAATATAAGGGATGGATTATCCTAGGTGCTCTTGCACTAGATATCCAACTTTGTTGTCAACCTATAGAGTTCTTTGATTGGTAGCATGGTTAAAATTTCACTGAAAGGAAAAGGCAACTTAGAAATGATTTATATAACATAATTTACGTACAAACATTTTTGCCCTTAAAATTGCTCAGGCTACATTCATAGGATGAGCTATATTGCACCTCAGTCTCTTTGTTTTTGAATTTATTAATGTCAATTCTCTAACTTTATTCCATGCTCTTTATAATTGACATAATCTCATATTATATTTAAGTGTCGAGTTGCAAGGAATGAAGGATTTTACCTTAGTTAGCTTATTTCATGGTAATGTGTATAAAACTCAAAATTTTTCCCAACTTATTAATACAATCATCATTATTCCTATAAGGGTTTCTATTCAAATTTAATTATAGGTTACTTTAGAATTAAGTGCTCTCAATCAAAGTATAAGAATAAATGATTTTGAATTCTAAGAGAATGATGTTAAAGTAGATGGTAATTATTTCAAAAATAAGAAGTTTTTAGATTTTCTATGGAAAGGAATTAAGTACTAAGAATTCTTCAAGATTTTTTTTGGGCTTCTGAGAATTTAATTGAATAATTAATATTTATATGTATTCATTAGTTAACAAAAGAATAATAAATTTGGGTGGTGATTATATAATAGGGATAATTAATAAAGATACTAATTATTCATATAATATATATTCATATTTCAAAATTTTGACATTGAAATTAGAAGTCTTCTTTTCTCAATTCATGATGCTTTGATTAATGCTACCTTATTATTATTATTATTATTATTATTATTATTATTATTATTATTATTATTATCATCATCATCATTATTATTATTATTATTATTATTATTATGTAGAAATATTAAAAAAAGGAGGGGCGGCTATCTTATTGCTAATTTTGGATGAAAGGAGAGTTAATAAATCATTATATATCTTGCTTTTTGAAAGGATTTCTGTTGTTCTTGCATATGTGGAAAATGATGTAGCAGCGTCAAGCCTGACAGTTCTCTCTCCATCATCCTCGACAAACTCTCAATTGCGTAGCGGCCCGCGGAAGGGGAAATGACGATTGGAGGACAAAGGATTGTGGAATTGCTTCCCCTTGAGGAATTCTGACAATTCTAGGTCGGCTGAAGCAAATCACGTCAGATCAGGGCTTATAGTTCAAGGCCCCCAAAGCTGGTATTTTGTTAAAATTTTGGGTTTTAAAATATTGTATCTAATGGGCCTAGGGAGTTTATGTTTTGGGTTTCTTTGGACTCCTTCTGTAATTAGCATGCCCAGCGAGGTACGCTCATGCTAATTATATCATTGTCAATGTGTAAAATCTAGTCTGTATTGGGCAATGATTAAGGGTTTTCTTTCTGCTTCTTTCCCTTTTGAGCCCTTGAAGCAGTTTATAATTATTAATATATTATAATGGCACTGCCATTTTTGCCTTAAAAAAAACCAAAAAAAAAACCATTATATATCAAACATTTTTAAGGAATTCTAATTAACAAGTGTAATTAAAGTCTAGATGGAGTGAATTATTGAGGTAAGTTACATTAATGCGTTAATTAAAGGATTAATGCTATAGATCCCTTTAAAATGTTTTCTCCCCATATTTGAATTGACACTTTTGTAATTGAATTATATGTATAAGAGGATGGATTACAAAATTGAATGAACTATTATGAGATATGTGACCTTAATGGGATTTTCACTCATAGATCGCATATTGAATGTTTAAGATTTTGTGCATGTAGTGGTTTCACATGAAACCTGATCATCTGAACATAAATTATTATAATTGTTTCTAATAATCACATGAATTATATGTGCATGTAAATTCGGAAAGACATACTAATTGATTTATGAGAGTTACTTATATTAATATTAGAATGCTTTATGAGTAGAAGTCTTCAAGAGTTTCTTGGTAGAATTCATCCTTACCTTTATATGTGTTATATGCTTCTATGTATGTTGGCATAATACCGTTGACATGGTTTCACCTCTATTTCACCAAGTGCGTGGTAGACGATGGTGAAACTGTTTAGGGACTTTACCATAAAAATGACTGTGTACATGCTTTTATGTTTTATTTTATATATATACATATGATACATTTTTAACCCGTACTATGGAGAAAAAATATGTTATGGTTCAAGATTGAAGATTTGAACTATGAAGTCTCTATGTGTAACTTAGGCAAGGCCATTAGTGATGAGTCCCCAATAATTTAGGTCCAACCCCTTAGGGTTTGTCTTTAAGTTTTAAATGCAATTAATTCACTTCTTCTCAATGATGATTTACTAAGATAAGATATTGAGGAATATTTTACATATTTTCATGTATCTAATGTTTGGCATATAGTTGGGTAGACATTTGTGCAATTACATGTATTGAACATGGTAGTCACAAACTGGGAAACAAGATAGTGATATACAAGTATGTAGTAAAATTTTTTTTGAGTGAGTACATGATAATAAGTTTCATCTTTATCTTTATAATTTTGAATTAGATAAAGTAAAATAGAGTTATATTGTGATGTTTTGATTATAGTTAAAAAATAATAAATAAAGAAATAAATAAATTGAAAAAAAAAATGTGTGTAATTTTGTCCTTCTGTTGAGGTGAATTACATACACAACTCTGAATTCCTTATCTCCCTAGATATGTAGTGCATGCAAGATGATAGAAAAATAATAATAACTAATCTTTGTATGTTTGAGAATCTTCTTTATTTTATTATACTCTTGTGATCTTAGTTTCCTCTTAGATATTCCAGTCTCCTTTTTTCCACATGTACCTACACCTTTAACCATGATACTCCTTTTTTCCACATGTACCTACACCTTTAACCATGATACCACTTATGCTAAATAGGGAGTGTCACCACATATGGAACAAAATTGAATTAGTTAAACTATTGATAATGTTGATTGAATTATAAAATAGGGATCATAGAGTGAAGGGGTAATACACATATACATTCAACGATCAATCCATTCAATTTAATTTTGACAATACCAACTCTCAATGTAGTACCAGGAATCTTAAATGAATTATTAATTCCACCTAATGCATTTTAAAATTTACATTTAAAATAATAAATTTCTCTCCAATTAATATGATATAAATATTTCATACCATAATTTACTCTTATTAGGATCAAATTCACAAAATCTCACTATTCATGTAGATGGATACACATTTTGAAAGATATAAATAACATTATCTATTGGTATACAATTTTCAAATAAATCTACATGAAACATGTCTATAGTTTATATTTTATATTTAAATATGTGTAATTAGTCTCAAGTACATATCAAACTTAATCTTTGAATCCTACCATATATAGTAATATAGGAACTTCAAAAGAGAGGCGCATCATGATTCTCACCACAATTTTGATAAGCTAATTTAATTAGAGGAAAACTCTTCAGATAGGATCTCGAATGAAAAGACTTCCACAAAAGAGAGAATATTATTCATCTATAATTATATAAATAACACTTCTTATATAGGCAAGGCAAGAGAGAATCGGGGGCATGGGAAATATCATGTGTTTCAATCAGGAGTAGGTAGGCTCAACTACTTTGGTGCACATAATAATACAACCTAAATAATATTAAATGACAACTAATATGTTGGTAACGTAAGTTATACTTGAGCATTGTAAATAGATGAAAAACTATTTACTCCAGGATGCAATTTAGAGAGAAAAATGCAATATGCAAAATGATGATGATGGGTCCTGGCACCAAGGCTATGTTAGGTACCCATGTACAATGCAATGAAACAAATCCCATACAAACAGAGAAAAGGAGAAAACCTCATGGGACAAAACTCCTCTCCAA
>MU226291.1:63224-78294 GCA_018584345.1 Thuja plicata
GACAAGCTTCTTTTATTGTCTGTAAACAATATTCCTCCTCTCCCAAACGAGAGAAATCCAGCACGGGAATTTCATCATACTTGTAAGAATTCATTGCAGGTGCTTTATGCCCAATATGGCGGGTCGAGTTTATGTAGACTTTTGAAAGATACCTTGTTAATGGGACAAGCATTTTCAAGATACGAGTAAGTAAGATTCTCTTTAGAAGGATGCCTTGTTAATAAGACAACCATTTGTTTTTAAAGAATAGCATGACCGGTTTCATATGAATAAGAAAGAATTCATTGCAGGTGCTTTATGCCCAATATGGTGGGTCGACTTTATGTAGACTTTTGAAAGATACCTTGTTAATGGGACAAGCATTTTCAAGATACGAGTAAGTAAGATTCTCTTTAGAAGGATGCCTTTTTAATAAGACAACCATTTGTTTTTAAAGAATAGCATGACCGGTTTCATATGAATAAGAAAGGATCTCTTTGAAAAGATGCCTTGTTAATCGGATAATATAGATGACAAAAAAATGCGTTTGCAGGAGTTATAAAGCCAATCGGCTTATAAGATAAATCAGAATTCAAACCCAGATAGTAGTTATATAAGATAGATCAGAATTCAGTCACTCTGTACTAAGCAGAAAGTGATCGCCATGGCTTCCCGAATTGGATATCTCTCGCTCACTAGATGATGGATTTCTACAGGTTGTGAGAGATGGTTGGCAGGAAAGTGGGTGTTTTCGTATTGTAAACCATGGAATTTCTCCCGCTCTAGTCTGCAAAGCAGACATGGTAACCAGGGAAGCGTTTTAGCTTTGTACCTGGAATATGCATGGAATTGGCATTATCTAATTTTCAGTTTTGTTTCCTTCATGTTTGTGTCCATCTAAAATAACTGGAATTGAAGTTTCGAAATTCCAATTTTGCCTCAAAATGGGCATAGGCATCTTCCACCCAAATAGGTGGAATTGGAATTTTGAATTCAAATTCCAATTTTTATAAAACCAAATTTAATATCTCATCGGATCCCTGAGTACTCAAAACCTTC
Source organism: Thuja plicata (assembly GCA_018584345.1). Taxonomy (NCBI): domain Eukaryota; kingdom Viridiplantae; phylum Streptophyta; class Pinopsida; order Cupressales; family Cupressaceae; genus Thuja; species Thuja plicata. The sequence goes on from MU226291.1 coordinate 64,263, forward strand.
AATCTGAAACACATTGATAAATTATAGTGCTATATACACATGTGTGTATATACACACATATATACATGTGTGTATATATATACATGTGTGTACATATATACATGTGTGTATATATATTTAAAGAAATTAAGAAATAAACAATTAAAAATCCTTATACATCTTCTCAGCCATCTTCCGGGTGAACCAAACGGGTCCAATCCATATTCTGGAAATCATTTTCATGATAAGTATATTCCAGAATTGCAGCAACCTCCAGAATTGACTATATCCAACATTTGGTATTCCAACACCCAGACAGGGTAAGAGATAAAGAAGGAAAATGTTTATTCCCCTCCTTTAATGGGTTTTTTGGGCTAGATTCCCCAGGGCCCCTTTTTTGAAAGCCTGGGTATGGTGCTCTCCGGAACTCCAAATCAAGAGGCTATTAATGAATTCTCTCATATCATGTGGCCTCAGGAAAATCAATTTTTCAACTAGGAGATCTGCTTCTTTGTTTTATTTATCTTGTAATTCTTTATTTGTCTTGTAATATCTAGTGATGATATCGAGTAAGTATGTGGTGCGTTCAAAAGGTAATAGTATGGGAAGTTGGAATATGTAGGAAAGAGTATTTGAAGTCCATATGGGAGAATGCTTTGCATTCCTCTACATACGAAGTTGATGATTGGTTGTATTGTCTATGGTTTGTGACTATTGCACCATCATTTTTTCAAGTACCCAAAAGTTCAAAGGTTGAAGTTGTGATTTTCTATTTTGTAATAGTAAGACTGGCTTGGTTAGGACTAGTGTGGAGAATGATTTGTATTGGTCCTTCTTAGTGTGCAAATTTATGGAATTGTTCAAAAGGTTTGTATAGTATTCCAATTTAGAATTCTTGTATTAGTTTTGTCTACAATTGAATTGTATGCACCCTAAAATGGTCACCTAGACTATGGGCCCACATTCTTCAATTAATCAAATGATAGAATCAATTTATCAATTTATCAAATTCCTGAATCAATGCTTTGCAACATTTTAATTCAAATCAATTTCCTTGATCAAATTGCAATTAATTCAATTATTTCAATATTTCCTAAGGTTTGATCATTTCATCAATTATCTTATTTAATTAAAAGAAAACAACCCCTTTTTATTAAATTAAATAATCTTATTTAATTAAAATCTCTTTTTAATTAAATAATCTTATCTTATTTAATTAAAATCTCTTTTTAATTAAATAATCTTATCTTATTTAATTAAAATCTCTCTTAATTAAATAATATTATCTTATTTAATTAAAATATCAATTTTTAATCAAATAAAATAATCTTATTTAATTAAAAGAAAATCCCCCTTTTAATTAAATAAATAAAATCCCCACTTAAATCCCTCTTTGTGTTGAAAAAAGAAATAAATTAAATAAAAATAAATAAAGCTCATTTTTCTTCACACATCTTCCTAAGTGGTGGGCTCTTTTTGCCTCTTAATCATAGCCTTTGATTTTGCCTTTTGAAGATATGAGCACATGGATCAACTGAGATTTAATCTCCACCATTGCTTATTTTCTTTTTGCCTCTTAATCTCCACCGTCTATTGCTCTTTAAAAGGTAAACCTCTCCTCATTTGGATAATCAAGAAATAAAAAAATCACTCTTTTATGCTATTGTTATGTTGCAGGTTTGGAGAGCAATTTTGGAGGAGAAATTGAACACTTGAGCTTGGATATTGCAACTTCTCTCTTCTTGTCTTCTTCTCTCATGCCACCATGGAAACTCATTTAGATTAATTTTGCACTTGCATGTTAGATTAGATTCATGTTTCCTTTCATAGATTAATCTTGCATTTGTATTTCCTTTCATAGAATAATCTTGCATTGTTATCATATAGAATAGTTTCCATTTTCATTTGCATGCATACTTGATGATCATGGAGACTAGCATTCTTAGTTTTCCTCTTTGAATCTCTCATTTTAGGGTGTACTTGCATAGGCACAAACTAGGTCAATCTAAGGGCCTCCATTTCAAACCCTTGCACTCCATGAATAGAGAGCTATGAGTCTCTATTCGAGACCTCATTATTGAGAAATCTTGGATATAATGACTTGTAGAAGTGTGAAACATTTTTGGCACTCACCATGGGGTAGATCTGGCCTCATTTTTCCTTTTTTTACAAATCTAATTTTTTCGTCTATACGGCTCTGTGATGAAATTTTGCGTGATGTTTTTCTTAAAATGGCACAAATTTTTGCTTGTCTGTGCAAAAAATCGTGTGATAAATGGAGTTTCATCGCGTGGCCTGTGGTGAATTTTTGCGTGAACTTGTACATCAGACAGGGATCTATTATTAATTATTGTTGCTCTTCTGTCTCTATTTTTCTGGGTCTGGTGCAAAGGTTTGTTGTTCTATGCAAATCTTCGCGCAGTACTATGTATTTATTCGTGCAGCCTGTGGTGAATCTTCATGTGAGATCTGACACCAGAGTTTATTTTTCTATTTTTACATCTCTGTTTTGCTTAACCACTAACGTTTGTTGTTTGTTGTTGTTGTGGTTTCTTGATTACTGATTGTGAGAATACTTTGGACTTGCATGGATAAATGACAAAATGCTCATGCTACTTTGGACGTGGTATTTTGTTGCATCTATTAATCCCTAAGTTTTGTTGATGATTAGTGACCAACACTTAGTCATTTACTTAGACAGTTTTAGTTGGTTATCACTGTGGCCAAGCTAAACATTCAAGGCTGAGCAACATTGTGGAGAAAGTTTTAGGTTGCCGAGTTACATCATGTCGAGCTGAGTAGAATATTAAGTGTCGAGTGATAGAGATGTTGAGTGCCGAGAAGAACCATTTTTTCATACATGTCAGGATTGATTCAAAATTTGATGTGAAATGTTTAGGCTGACTTGTATGATATTTGGGCCGACATATGTACACATCTAATATTTTTCTACTGAGTTAATTACGCATTTAATTGTTTTATACTATGCATGGCATGGAGCCAATCAGAAAATCAGAATGCCTTGGGGACATAAATAATAGATCTTGATCATATATCTAGATCTTGTTGCCAGATCTGAAAAGACATATAAGATTGCTTCTAACCCTAGAAGAAAATGAGAGAGAGAGAGAGAGAGAGAGAGAGAGAGAGAGAGAGAGGTTATTGTTCATGAAAGATGAGCAGTGAGTTATTTTGTGAAGAAGCCTAGATAAAGCAGAATGACAAAGCAGCGAAAAGCAGAGTAAACAAATATCAGATTGTGAGATCACAGAAGGTATTGGAAAGAGCAGATCTGTCATCAGCATGTGAGTGCATAACAAAGGATCACTACTTGAAACATTCTAACAGGTGTATTAGGTGAAATATCATAACAAAGTGGTTCTAGTAGAGCATTTTAAATCTCTTAGCCGAGTGCTTACTTTACTGTAAGTTGAAATCCTTTGACAAGGTAGATTGTAATGATCTTTAGTTCTTAACCGAATAGACCTTTAACCAAGTAGATTGCATTTTTTAATCAAACTCTTGTAGCCCTAATAGGCACACTTTATTGTTGTAGTAGTGAGGATTTTGTTGGTGTCATCCCCACCCTAGTTTTACCTATTTTGGTTTCTGGGTTACCAAAATTCTGTGTTATGAGTTATATATTTCATGTTGTGGATACTTTCTGATATTAGGTTAAATTCATATATGTACGAATGTGGATTAATTGTTTTAAGTGGTTAAGTTTTAAGATCTGATTCCCCCCCCTCTCATTATCTTACTTTCCCCATTATTGTACTTCCAACAATTGGTATCAGAGCACTATTCACCTACAAAATCTTTTAATCAGCTTGTGAGTACAGATCTTTAGATGGAGGTTTACAAGTTGGGTAAAGTCATTGAGAATCAGAAGATCAAGATTTAGCTAGCATTACATTAGCTTACGATAGCAAGACAAGAATTGAAGAAATCATTGACAGCTAGGAAATATTTGGCCAAACAAATGTATGATACTCATTACCAGTAAGATGACACTACAAATCTATTTCAAAATGGAGATTCTACTAAGAGTGATGTAGTGATTGCAAATCTACTAGAAAAGAACAATGTACTATGTGAAGAAGTCAGAAACTTGAAAAGAGAACAAGAAATGCAGACAATGAGACTGTGTGAAGTAGTGGAACAAAAGAAGAAAGATGAAGATGACAAAGCTATGGAAGAAGATGATAAAAGAGTGATAACTGTCAGATTTGATGAAAGGACACATGATGTGCAAATAATGACAATCAATCAGGTTGACATGGAAAATCAACTGCTACTTGCAAATCAGGAGATTAGTAGGAAAGATATGGAAATGATGAATCTGAGATCTGAGAACAATCAATGGAAAGATGTTTTGAGATCTGAGAAGGAACTGAATGAAAGGCTGAATAGACCTAATGAAGCCTTGACTCATTTTGAGAATCTGATGGAAGCATCAAGAAGGCCAAATGATTCTTCTGGATTAGGTCACACTAAACCAAAGACATCAACTGTGAAAGGAGAATCATTTAAGAATGGTGAAAGGAGGAATGCAAAGACAAAGCACAACAAGCCTGTTTTCCACCACTATGGAAAACTGGGTCATACAAAAAACATTTTCCGAAGAAAGAAAGGTAAGTCCAGTCCTAAACCTAAGTTCAATGGTTACTTTTTTAATTGCAAGAAATTTGGACATAAAGCACATGAGTGTTGGGCTGAAGCAAGTGATGCACCTCCTAAACCAAGATTGAATGGTTATTGTTACAAGTGTCAGAAACATGGTCATAAAGCACAAGACTGTAGATCCAATGCTAAATAGCAATGGACATCAAAGACACAAACAAAAGCACCTAGAAAAGGCAACAGTTACAACTGAGATTAGAATACATGGCAGAGTTGTCATTACTGTGAAGAATATGGACATGCACTTGAAGATTTCTTAAAGACATATTTCAGAGGGAAATCTAAGATTTGGATGAATGGAAGCCTAGTCTATTTTAGTTGTTTGAAGATTGGTCACACTAAGTGAGAGTGTAGAACAAGAGTACCTGCTCCTACTGTTGAGAAAATATGAGCACAAATGAACCAGACATGGGTAAGGAAAATATATTTTCAGAGCAGTAGTAAATCCACTGAAGCCGAGGTCACCCAATCCAATGGATCAGGTGATCACACCATCTCTAACTAAGCAATAGAGGTATGTAAGGAACTACATTTAAATTTCAAATCTTACATCAGTTCCTAACATATAAATTTGCCAAAGTCCATATCTGCATATGTTGAGATGCACCAGGACATGTTTGTGACAAATGTCAAGAAGAGTTAACTGCACTCTAGGTGCCGAGTTGGTTGGCTGAGTAACTTGTGTGATGGCCAAGTGTGGTCAGCTGAGTGGCATGAAAGTTGTGTTAGTCAGTCAATGATAGCTGGCTTGCACTAACCTAATGGGCAGAATATTTATTGCTTATCTACTTTGACCTTTTGAGTCTATATAAGGATGAATAGTTTATTCTTCATTTTACCTTGCAATTTTTAGAATTCACAGAGCGATCCAAGAAGTTGCAGAATTGATCTTAGTAACATTTGTTTTGAAAATCTCGTCAGCATGTCGTCAGCAACCCTAAGTTGAAAAGTGCAAAGTATTACTTGCCGAGGTACCTGTTCTTCATTTTCAAACCCTAAATTTAGAGATTATGGCTGCAAGTTCTTCCGCACCAGTCAAAGGAATGGAGGAGGAGCTGAAGAAAATTAAGCTAGTAAGAAGTGAGGCATGTGCACCACCTAACTTTTGATCCGTTCCCAAAAGTGCAATTTTAGGTGTTCTGAATGGAGCCCTCTCATCTATTCCACCAAAGGCACTTATGATCCACGATGTTAGATCCTGTTACATGGTTAAGATTGGCGAAGTAGGTGATAGAAAATTGAGGAAATCCTACAACAAGTTATGCAAAAATGGAGTTCTGAGATATGAATTCAAGCATTTAGCCGACAAAGGGTTAACTCGTGCCCTAGATTTTTCACCAGAATTTAAGGATGAATGGATCAAGGTTGTTCTAAGCCGAGTTCATAATATGCATATGTGGCTGGACAATGGACTAGTTAGGATGACTAAAGATATTATTCACCAAGTAAATGGATATCCTATTATCAGTGGTAAGTGAACAATGAGAGATCTAAGTAAAGAAGAGATAGCAGCTAACACTGGAGTTGTTTGGAACAATACAAGTATGACTATCTCTACAATTGAAGATTTAAAACTTGACTTTTGGAGTGAGAGTGATTGCACACAAGTTCTATCAGTCAAGCCAACTGGATAGTATTCCTTGCATAGCTATGGAACAAGCATAAAAGATAGTAAAAAAGAATCACACCTACGACCTTGCCGAGCTGCAATTGACACAACTAGCTGAGAACTTACTATCGATCAAAAAAGCTAAAAGCTCATCATGTAAGTTTGGCTCTTTACTAGTTTGCATATTCTTCTATGTACAGAAGTCATTTCCTACACTGGGAAATATTGTTTGGAAGAAGGATAGACCTATTAATGTACAGATTAGCGAATATATTCAGCAATTAGGCAATAATTTCAATAGTATAATGGGAAACTACTTTGTGGAATTCGAAAAGAGAATGAGCTTTAGGACTAGAATCCCTAGTTCACTTGTTGAAAAGCATTATGAGGAGATATGTTTTCTAGTTGGCATAGATTACTCATACATTCAGGCTGTGACACCTAGGGTATCATGGCTGGAGCCATTTCCCTATGAAGTTAACATTGATGAAACATCAGCAGCCAACAAAGCACTCCTAGCAAAGGAGATTGATACAAAAGAAAAGAGATTTAAAAATTATGATGAAGCTAAGGCAAAGATATCCATGAATCTTAAGGCAGGAACCATGGAGAGAAAGAGGAAAAAGATTGTGAAAAATCTGAAGAAGATGGTTGGATTGCCGAGTGATGAGGAACTAGAAGATGTACCTCTAGGCATATCTGCTGGACAAGGAGAAGATGTATCTAAAGAAGAAGAAGTAGAAGCTAGTGAATCTGAAGATGAGATTATTGTTAAGGAAAAAGGAAAGAAACCAGTAGTAGCCAAGGTAACCAAGCCAAGTAAAGAAAAACCTAAAGTTACCCCTCCCATTACCAATCATCCAAGGACAAGGGCATCTACTGTTACATCTCCAGAAGTGAAAACTAATGTAAATGCAAAGAAGAAGGTTGGAGAGAGTAGTTATGGATCAAAAACTAAATTTGTAACAAAGGTTGTGCCGACCCTACAGGTAAAGAGACCTAGAAGGAAACTACATCTAGATTCGGAAAGTGATGAAGAAAAGACTGGAACTGATGAACCCATCAAAATACCAACAACACCATTCAAGAGACCCATTGATATTAATGAGGTATGTGAGAATTTGAGAAATTCTAAAGGGTTATCTAGTTTTAACTTTATCAAATATGAGAAATTGAAGTTAGAAGATAAGCACAAAGCTCAAGAAGCACTACTAGATATGATGTGCAACTTCAAGTTGACTCCTATAGAGATAGGAAACAATGTGTCGAGTGAGTTATATGAGTTTCTATCTAGCAAATGGGAATTTGCACTCACAACTGAGAGAAAGATTAGAGAAGGCACATTAGCTCAAGTCATTCCTGAGCTGACTAAGAAATAGAGAGAAAAATTTGTTGAAGAGTATAAGCATAAATTCATACCTAAACAGAGAGGTTATGCTATTTTAAAAAATGATATTGAAAGTGTAGTATAGTAGAGTACTAGGATTTGGAAGGAAATCTTTGGATTGATTTCTCTGAAAGAGAAGAATACTAATAAAGGAACATCTGAGCTGAAGGCTAAAGAAATTGAAACCACCCCTACACCATAGAAAGAGAAACAATAAATTTCTATTGAGCCTAACCAGAGTAGAGCAGAACCAAAAGAAAAAATAGAGACAGTAAACACTGTTGATCTGACAATTGATAGTCCAATTGATGTGACAATTGATGAGTCTAGCAATTTGGATGCCAAGGGTCAGGATGAGCCGAGAGACTCAACTATAGAATATCCTATTAAGGCAATTGAGGCTGAAGGAGAGAAGAGTATAGAGGAAGATGAAGAGAGAACTCAAAAGGAACCCGAGGATAAAGATCTGCACAAAAAGAAGCAAAAAAGGAGAAAATAGATGGACAAGAGGTAATTACACAACATTCGCCTATTTTAGAGGTTGTGAAAACAGTCTTAGATAGTGGTGAGGAGATGAGGGATACTGACAATGAACCTAAGGAACAAGAGGTAGTACAAGTGTTGGTTGGTTTACCACACTCGGCATCATCTAGTCCCACTGGACTCAAAAAAGGAGGTATGCATGATCAACAGACAATTTTGACTGAATCAAAAGATGCAATGGTGACTACTACTCATAGAGGAAAAGGTATTGAGGAAACAAAGCCGAGCTGTAGCTCACTGGAACTTAAGAGGAGGAAAATCATGAGGAAGAAGTCTCCCACTCCTAATGTCACATTAGATGAAGTTATTGTGACTCCACCATGGGATCCCAATGTTTTATCTTATGAATAGATTGAGACTCTTCAAGAATTACTCAAGAGGAAGAAAAGACAGGAGGAAATGAAAAGAGAGAAGAAGCAAAAGCAAGTGTTACATGACATCAAGGATATATTTGTAAAAGCTTTTGATATGGAAGATGACAATCCTCAAGCCCCTATTCTTGAACAGTTAGTTCATATTGTGCAAAAGGTAAATGATGACTACATTAAATCTAATGAAAATTTATTGCAATGGTCCGAGAGGAAATTCGAGAACAATGTGCTAGAAAAAATCTTAGGAGAGATTGCAGTAAATCAGGTTGAACTTTCTTCTCCTGTAGAGATTTTGGAGGAAGTTGCAACTAATGTTTAATCTTTGTATAAGAAGTTATGTGATGTTGAATTCTTCACAAAGGATAATCTACATGCCATAGAGAAATTGCAATTAGACTTAAATTCAACTGGAAGTTCACTGAGTATGGATGCTAGCGCTAGCTCCTTACATTTTAACAGATTGACTTATGCACAAAGGAGGATAGCCGAGCTCATGGAAGAAGATGGTCGGATTAGGACCAAATTGATTACTATCTAGACAAGCCTGATACCTCATCTGGGGGTCATTCAGAAATAACTTTCATCTGCAAATGAATCGGTTAAGAGAGATTCTCATCTCTCCAGTACATAAAGGTAAGTAAGTCTAGCTGCCAAGCTAGAAGCCAAAATAGAGGTTATGAAGTCTATTAAGGATAGTTGGGACACTACATTTGTGTCCACCTTACAACTTCATAAATAGTTTTTGGATAAGTATAAATTGACCCCACCTGCAATCAGTGACAAAAACAAGGGGGAATCTGACAGGACTAACATGGATACAACATAAGGAGATCAATACATGTATCAATGTAAATTTTTTTTTTTTGGCATGTATACTATGTAAATTTTTGTATGTAGTATGATGTACATTCCTACGGGGAGTACATTGTGTACTTTAGCAACATTTTGGATGGAACAAATTGAAAGAAATGATAAGTGTGCTTTTGTCACTAATATCAAAGGGGGAGATTGTTAATCCCTAAGTTTTGTTGATGATTAGTGACCAACACTTAGTCATTTACTTAGGAAGTTTTAGTTGGTTATCACTATGGCCAAGCTAAAAATTCAAGGCCGAGCAACATTGCCGAGCAATTTTTAGGTTTCTGAGTTACATCATACCCAGCAGAGTAGAATATTAAGTGTCGAACGACATAGATGTTGAGTGCCGAGTAGAACAGTTTTTGCATACATGTCAGGATTGATTCAAACTCTTATGTGAAATTTTTAGGCCAACTTGTATGAGATTTAAATAGACATATGTACGCATTTAATATTTTTCTACTGAGTTAATTATGCATTTAATTGTTTCATACTATGCATGGCATGGAGCGAATCAAAAAATCAGAATGCCTTGGGGACATAAATAACAGATCTTGATCATTAATCTAGATCTCGTTGGCAAATCTGAAAAGTATAAGATTGCTTCTAGCCCTAGAAGAAAAAGAGACAGAGATAGAGACAAAGATAGAGAGAGAGAGAGATACTGAGTGTGAGAAAAGGGTTGTTGTTCATGAAAGATGAATAGTGATTTATTTTGTGAAGAAGCCTAGATCAAGCAGAATGATAGAGCAGTGAAAAGGGGAGTAAAGACATATCATATTGTGAGATCATAGAAGGTATTGGAATGAGAAGATCTGTCATCAGCATCTGAGTACATAACGAAGGATCACTACTTGAAACATTCTAAAAGGTGTATCAGGTGAAATCTCTTAATAGATTGGTTCTAGCAGACCGTTTTAAATCTCTTAGCTGCTTACTTTATTGTAAGTTGAAATCCTTTGACAAGGTAGATTGTAATGATCTTTAGTTCTTAATAGAACAAACCTTTAACTAGGTAGATGGAATTTTGTAATCAAACTCTTGTAGCCCTAACAGGCACACTTTATTTTTGCATTAGTGAATATTTTTGGGTGTCATCCCCACCCCACTTTTACCTATTTGGGTTTCTGGGTTACCAAAATTTTGTGTTATGAGTTATATATTTCATGCTGTGGATACTATCTGATATTAGGTTAAATTCATATATGTATGAATGTGGATTAATAGTTTTAAGTGGTTAAGTTTTAAGATCTGATTCACCCCCCCTCTCAGTATCTTACTTTCCCCATTATTGTACTTCCAACATCATATCTATAACATTTGGATTTTGGAAATAAAAATGAACTTCTCATGTGTTTAGCTTGAGTGTTTCTTGCTTTCATAGATCACATTTCCAATTTTTTCTCTAAAGAATGAACCTAGATTTTCTTTCTAGCTTATAGGTTTCACATAGTAATTAGGCCCTATGAACACTATTTGTGGTGAGCTTGAGAGAGTGGGCTTCATTCGATTGTCCTACATGCTAAACTCTTCTTGAAAGTAGGTCCCCTTGTAGGTAGGGAAGGATTTGTTATTATCTCATGATCCCACTTAGTTTGGTCTTCAAGTTTTGACGATAATTTCTCTCTTGAGATTGGTGGTCATTGTTGTTGATATATGAACCTTGGATGAGGTGATTTCAAGTTAGTGGGTCAATTAATCTTGCTTGTTATGTCTGGGTGAGGTGAAGAGGCTAGAGGATTATTCTCTTTTCCCTTTTGGGAGAATCTGAAACTTGAAACCCTTGAATCTGAACTAAGTCCCCATGTGGTTCATATTGTGAGTCTTACTTGTTAGAGAGGGTTAAACATAGTGGACACTCCCTTTATTGTGTAAACCATGTGGACAGAACCTCAAGCGATAGTAGAAATTTCTGCCATGGTAGAAACAACCTCTATATAAATGTTCTTGTGGAATAAATCTCCACAGGTGTGGTCTCTTGTTGGGTTGTCAGATCTCCTCAGCACCTCCTGATTGATTAAATTTGAGGACTGTGTCAAAACCTTGGTGCACTAGGATTAGATTTCACTCACTTGAGATTGAAAAATTTGCAGAGTTGACCATTACTACAAACCATAGTGCAACCAACTTTTTATTTTCTAGGACTATGTGCGTGATTTAAATTTTTTTTGAGAACATACACAACTAGAAGCTTTAGGGAGTAGAATACTATGACACTATTCTTGTTCATGTGCAAGGTTGCTTTGTCCCTTCCTCATTGTTTGAAGACATTTGTTTGCTTGGACTCCCTGATTGTTGTCTTTCATGCCTGATTCATGATAAAAGTCTGTTAATGCATCTATTTGGTCAATTAAAATGAACAAAAACTGAGTTATGTTCCCTTCCCATCAGAATCCTCATGTGAGAAAACATTTAATCATGTGGCTCTATGTGTTTATTTGCGTGACACTGTGTGAATCATTGTGCAATATTCTGCCAGTTTACTGTTAGTTTTTGGTCATTTTGTCACACCAGTCTAGTTTACTTCATGCTAGACTACAAGTTAATGTGGGAGCTTGTGGTAATCCTCATGCGAGAAAACATTCCTTCACGTGAAAACTATTTTTTGTTGCCATACCAGTGAGCTATTTTCTGTCAAGTTGTCAGCTTGCTTGATTGTTGTCCTGTCATTTTCAGTCTTCCTTGGTTGATCCAGGTCAGATTGGATTACTTACCCCACTGTTAGAAGCTTGTTTACACTTTGGATTCTTTCATTTTGACCCCTTGGATTAGTAATCTTTGATTTCACAAGTGATCTTGTTTGGATTTGGTAAGCTAGAAACCATCCTTTCTAAGAAGATAAACCTTTAGATTCTTTTATAACACGCTTGGAGAGTTTTGGTAGTCTCTTGTCCACTCACTTTCATACAAATTCAATTTCAATCAATATAACTTGGGTAAATCATCCTCCTGATCCATATGTGTTAGGGTATTCACCTATTTATTGGTCACCTCTGTGGCGGTGTTGATTTATACCTCTTACAAAATTCTATCTTACCATCTCTCTTTTCGATAAGTGAATGCCTTTACTATCCTAGTTTGGTACCAACATTTCTTAGGGTCATCTTATTAGATAGTACCTTCTCTTTCATTCTAGTTACAACAAGATATCAAGTAAATCAAGGAAAATGCCTTCAAGTATTCTTCAACCAATTAACCTTAGTACAAACTCACCAAAAACATAAGGGAAAATAACCCATATTTGATCAATCACCTAGGAACAACTTGGAAGTTTGGTTTGATTCTAGGAGTCACCTTAGTGAGTTTGGTACCCCCTTAGCATCTTCTCACTCAGATATGGATATGAGTTACACAATGACTCAGAGAGAGAGGGAAGACATGGATAAATGTATTGATGACATATTTGCGAAACATAGAGATACTATTTCATTTGGTGGTTTCTCTCGTGACAATTGACCAGTTTCACGCCTTATCTCAACTAGATATCTTGATGTACACCAAAGGGCTGAGAGAGGTAAGAGGTAATCTTATCAATATTAGCAATCACAAAATGAAAACCAAGAGGATGAACTTTACGACACTCATGTAAATGCAACCTATACCAATAACTTGTTTAGAAATTCAAGACCAAGTTCACTGCTCAAAACATCTTCAACATACACGAGCAAAGACTTAAGCGGATTGAGCATGAACAGAAAGCCTTCCTAGATGAGAAAGCTGAAAAGGAAGAGAAATTTAGACTCCTAGAGTTGGAGAGACAAACTTTGGTAGAAATGGAAAAGAAATCCCTCCAGGAGGAGCAAGATAGACTCTTGGCTTAGCAACTTAATGATCAATTGAACAACATGCGTGTAAGTGGTGGAAACAACTCTCCTCCATCCACTCCTCCTAAGACTCCACAAAGTGGAAGAGGTTCAAGAACAACTTCACAATCTCCTATCCCTAGAGGGAGAAGGGCCTCTAGACATGATCATTATAGGAGACCAACACCTCCTAGGAACTCAAGACAACCTTCGCATTGTGCTCATCATGGTTCACAATATGGGGGTAGTAGCTCAGGTTTTGATCTCACCTCCCAAGACTTCATAAAAATGCAACAAGAGCCACTTTTCCAACAGTATGTGGAGAAATATTTAGAGCAAAAAAAAGATAAGTTCCTACAGAGTTTAATCAACAAGGGTGCTAGATTCCCTTACAACTTTGATGTGGATAAGAAGATTAAGAAGCAAGGTCCATCTCAAGAAGAGGAGACCAAACAACTTAAGAGCATGATGGAAAATATGTTTGTTAGTAATAACTAAGAGGGGGGGTGAATCAGTGGCCTCAAACATTTATCCAATTTAAACTTTAATCCACCAACCAATACTTCTCAAATTATTAAGTCCCTACAAGATGCATGCCTTTGAAATATTTGAAACAAATAACTGTCTGTCAGTTTACCTTGTCTGTCCTTATTCTCCTTGATAACAGATAAGTAGTAAACTGTATTTACCGATACTTAGTAAATATGCAGAGTATACCAATCAATCCATAAATGCATATGTAGAATGTAAAACAATAAAGTAATGAACCATACACATATAACACAAGGATTTTAATGTG
>MU226291.1:86921-129421 GCA_018584345.1 Thuja plicata
GGAGTTGTACTTTACAATGCAATAAGTATAGTGACCTAGTTAAGGGTCAGACCCTGTTAGGAGTCTTTTACAAATAACCCTATTAGGGGTGGTGGACTCACTGTCCAAAAGCTCACTGCTTGATGGTGAAGCCTACAACCTTCTATGTAATAGATATGCACTATATTTGATGATGAACTGTAGAGTAGACCTGCTATCTTGATCAATTCCAGTGTATCGCAATATTTCACTTCTTCTTCATATAGACTCTTGATGAATGAACCAACTCGGATAATCTACTATGTACATCTTTCTTCTCTTTTTGTATCATTCACACTTAGCGTGTCATCTTTGACTTGCTATAAGTATCTTCCTCAAAGTATGACATCATGGGACCTGTAAGACAACTCTTCATAACATCCTTGTCGGCTCTACTAAGCATGCAAGCATTATTACAATGATGCAAGTATAAACTGAATAGACGTGATGCTTCACTAAATCGGCCTCACCAAATTAACTCTAACTTTGCAATCTTCTTGAAACATGTTTGGCGACTTTAGATTAATATCATCAACTCATAATTGATCATGAATATACACACACATATACAGAAGATAGGTGCAACACAAGAAGCACGTGATATATGTTGGCCCTAAATAGTTACACTTTCAGAACTCTAACTACTAATAACAGAATTACATAACTTGACTAAAACATCATATCAAGATTTGCGTGTATGAACATAACATAATAAACATGTCAACAACATGTATCTATCCATGCAAGTCTTCATATCATCATTCTGATAAGTACATATAGAATTACTACTGTGTATTATATGTTTTCATCAATGAAAAACATACAATCAATCAACTGCTCAGAATCAAATCTCTAACAATCTCCCCCTTTGACATTGATGGCAACATATGATAGAAAAAACATCCTCTGTTCATGGTGTCCTCTTTCTTTTACAATCTTCTCAATATCCTCATCAAATATTTGTCTAAACTGCTACAGTTCCTCTGTCTATATTTTTGTTCCAAGTATATACTCCCCCAGAGTATATGCTCCCCCTTAGTATATACTCCCCCTTATTACATACTCCCCCTTTGACATCAATGGCAAAGGATGGCATAGATCTTTAGGCATAGGTACTACTCCAAAAGTAGAGTAGTCAACCATTCATCAGTCACTTAATGACTAATGTTCTTGCTGCTTCTTCTAAACAAACTCAAGAGAGGGAATTACTCCCAACTTCTCCCTGAGATACTCCAAAGTATCCTTTGATAACGGTTTTGTGAAAATATCTGCCAACTATTCTTTGGTGTTCATATAGTCCAATTTAACTTCTTTGTCTACAACCTTTTCTCTTAAGAAATGGTACTTGATCTCTATGTTTTTTATCTTTGCGTGCATCACAGGGTTCTTAGACATGTTGATAGTGCTAGTATTATCACAATGAATAACAATAGGATAATCAAGCTGAATGCCAAACTCTTTAACCATCTACTTGATCCAAACCATGGTTGAACAATTTAGTGCTGCTGCAACATATTCAGCTTTTGCTGTTGACTGAGAAATACAGTTCTGCTTCTTTCTTATCTAAGAAACCAACCTGTCTCTAAGAAATACTGCTCCCCATGAAGTACTTTTCCTATCATGAATACATCCTGCCCAATCTGCATCTGTATACACATGAAGTTTTAAATTCTCTGATTTAGGATACCATAAACCATAGTCTATAATTCCCTTTAGATATCTTAATATCTTCTTTATTGCCATTAGGTGACTCTACTTAGGTTCAGCTACAAATCTTCCAACAATTCCTACTGCATTAGATATGTTAGGTCTAGATTGAGTTAGATAAATGAGTTTACCAATCATAGATTTGTACAATGTCTTATCAACTGCTATGGAATCACCATCTTTTGAAAGCTTTCTTCCTATTATCATGGGAGTGCATACATGCTTACAGTCTTCCATTAATAATGTCTTCAATATTTCCTTCACATATTTTGACTGATTAATGAATATACCTTTATCTGTTTGTTTTACATTTAGTCCCAAAAAGTATTTTACAGGACCAATCATACTCATTTTGAATTCATTCTGCATTTCTTTTGCAAATGCTGTACTGAGCTTGTCATTACCTCCAAAGATAATGTCATCAACAAATATGGCAACTAATAGTAATCCATCAGGTGTCTCCCTTGTGAATAGGTTATAATCTGCTGCTCCTTTCTTGAATCCAATCTTGGTAATATAACCATCAAGTCTCTCATACAAAGCTCTTGGGGCATGTTTAAGACCATAGAGTGCTTTCTTCAATTTACATACCATGTCTGGTTCATCTAAAAGACTAAATCCTTTAGGCTATTCAATGTAGACTTCTTCAGTCAAATCACCATTCAAAAAAGTTGATTTTACATCCATTTGATAAAATTTAAAGTCTTTGAATGTAGCATATGCCAAAAAATAATTAATGGCTTCCATTCTGCTCACAGGGGAAAATGTATCAGTGTAGTCTATTCCTTCTCTCTGCGCATATCATTTGCATACCAATCTTTCTTTGTTTCTTACTACTATACCATCTTCATTCATCTTGTTTCTGAATACCCACTTTGTTCCAATCACATTTTTGTCACTAGGTCTAGGGACCAATTCCCGTTTATCATTTTTAATTATCTGATCTAATTCTTCTTTCATTTCATTCTTCCAATAAGAATCATTACAAGCATCTTCAACACTTAAAGGTTCAATCTGTGAAAGTAAACATAACTCTTCATCCATTGCTAGACCTTTTGCTTTTGATCTGGTCAAAACACTACTGCTATGATCTCCAATGATGTCATCTTTACAATGGTATCTAGATGTGAATTTTGGAACCTTAGGTGTGTCTTCTTTTGTAATTTGTGATTCTTCTCTGCTTGATTTAGGGTCATTTCATGAGACATCAATGCAATCAAACATTTCTTCAATAATAGTATCTTTTCTACTAGGTCTGGGTTCATCTTCAATCATAGGTGCATATTCATAGTACCTCTCTTGAACCATAAACTTTTCATCAATATTAACATGCATGCTTTCAATTATCTTCTTTAATCTCAAATTGAAACATCTATATGCTTTGCTTTTGGTAGAATAACCAAGGAAAATACCTTCATCACTTCTAGCATCAAACTTACCAACACCATCATCTCTCTTGATGTAGCACTAACTGCCAAAGATTCTGAAATACATTTCCAAACCAAATTTCATAGGGTGTCTTATCTGCACCTGGCCTCAATTGAGTTCTGTTGATAGTATATACTGCTGTGTTCACTGCATCTCTCCAATAGGTGTGTGCAACTTTTCCTTCAATCATCATAGTGCACGCTGTATCAAGTATGATCATGTTCCTCCTTTCTGCAATCCCATTATGCTGAGGGGTTCTAGGTGCACTCAACTATCTATTATTACCATGTTCTTCATAATAATCATAAAACTGATCAGAGGTGAACTCTCCTCCTCTATCTGATCTTAGACATTTCAGTTTTATTCCGGATTCATTCTTAACTTTAGCTTTGAATATTTTAAACTTCTCAAAGGCTTCAAACTTCTCCTTTAAGAATGCAACCCATATCATCCTAGAAAAATCATCAAAAAACAAAATGAAATACCTTTCTCTATAGTATGATCTTTTTTGGGTAGGACCACACAAATCTGTATGCACTAGCCCCAATTTGTTCTCAGCTAAGTTCTGCTTGCTTCTAAAGGAACTCCTTACATGCTTACCCATAACACATTCCCTGCATATTGTGTCAACTAGTCTTGCAATACTTTGTAGGTCTCTAACTACCTTGACATTATTGATCTTTACTATGTTATCAAAATTGATATGACAAAGTCTCTTATGCCATAACCAACTGTCATCCACTTTCACAACAAAACAACTTACATCAAAATTGATTTTCCTTTTTTTTTGGAGCCTGATACAATCATGTCTCCATCGTTGTTGTTAATGATGCATTTTTTTTCTTTGAACTCCAAATGATAACCTTTGTCAAGTAGTTGTCCAACACTCAGAAAGTTATGATGTAATCCATCAACATATAGAACATCATATGTTTTGTTCTTTCCATCCAAAGTGATAGAACCTCTACCTATGATAGGTTTAGGAGTGTTATATCCAAATATAACCATACCACCTTTGTATTTGTCTAATTGAACAAATCTGTCTTTGTCACCTTTGATATGATGGGAGCATCCACTATCAATGATCCAATCAATTCTGATGTATGCTTTGGAAATTAAGGCTAACTCTTGTTCTTCCATTTCATCTTCAATGTCCATTTTCTCAAGCAACCTTTCCATGTCTCTAAGGGAAACAAATCCAATTTCATCTTCTCCTGAATCTTCATCAGTTACACCTTCTTCAGCATGATAACATTCCTTCTTATATTTGGGTTTGTAATCAGATATGAACTGATTGACTCTTGTGGGACAGTTAGATGCAAAGTGACCAATATTGTTACATGAAAAACATTTGAGTGGAAGATGTCCTTCATATTTTCCTTTACCTTTCTTTTATCTTCTAGCAATCATAGCAATGATTTATTCTAGTTCTTCATCAACTTCTTCTTTCTCATTATGACTGGAGATGTGTAAGGATTTCTTACCATGGACCGAGGATTTGAAAGTGGTTTCACTTTTAGGTTCAATCTTCAATCTTGATAGCTCAAATGTAGAGATTTTGCTGATCAAGGTCTCTCTCTTGAAGTCTTGTGAGAATTGCATGGTTTCCTCTAGAATACTTATCTTGTTTTCATAGTCTGATTTTAAAGTAGTTAACAGCTTATCCATTATGTCTTCTTCTGATATTTCTCCACCATTGTTTCTGATTCCAGTGACTACTTCATTTATCCTTTGATTGTAAGCTCTAATTTTCTCTTCAGGTAACATCTCAAGACTGTTATATTTCTTTTTCCATGTCTTCCTGCGTGCATTCTTTGCTTTAATATCTCCTTCAAACATATCTTTTAAATACTTCCATATGGTATATGCTCTGTCAATTTTCTTGATCTCAGAAAATTCACTGTCAGATAAGGCACTGATTAGGGCTTCTTTAGAAATTGCATTATTTGTAAATATATCCTTTTGTCTGTTAGTAGCATCATCCTTTGCAAGGTCTTTCAGAGATTGAATTACAACCTCTTGTGTAGCAATTTCAAAGATCTCAAAGCCAACACACTGCAGATGTGTTATCATTTTGTTTTTCCAATCCAGATAATTTTCTCCATCGAACTTAGGGCTTTCTTTTCTTAAGTAAGACATCTGATCTACCTTAAGCTATTATGCTTCTTCTCCAAGGCACTTGGCTCTGGTACAAAGTGTTAGAATAGTCCCAAAGGATAACTGAGAGGGGGGGTGTGAATCAGTTATCAGTAACTTTAATTCTTTAACTTCAAAATACAACAAAGTAAATGCTTAATCAGATAACATAGTACACAACACACAAATTGATTAAGGGGAAACTAAATGGTAAAAACCCCCGTGGGAATTAGCACCCACAATGAACTATACTTGTTTATAGTAATCCCTGTTAGAAGATATCTCAACCCTGTTAGGAGTTGTACTTTACAATGCAATAAGTATAGTGACCTGGTTAAGGGTTGGACCTTGTTAGGAGTCTTTTACAAATAACCCTGTTAGGGGTGGTGGACTCACTGTCCAAAATCTCACTGCTTGATGGTGAAGGCTACAACCTTCTATATAATAGATATGAAATATATATGATGATGAACTATAGAGTAGACCTATTGTCTTGATCAGTTCTAGTGTATTGCAATCTTTCACTTCTTCTTCACATAGACTCTTGATGAATGAACCAACTCTGATAATATGCTCTATACATCTTTCTTCTCTTTTCATATCATTCACACTTAGCGTGTCATCTTTGACTTTCTATAAGTATCTTCCTCAAAGTATGAGATCATGGGACCTGTAAGACAACTCTTCATAACATCCTTGTTGGCTCTACTAAGCATGCAAGCATTATTACAACCGCACAAGTATAAACTGAATAGACGTGATGCTTCACTAAGTCGGCTTCACCAAATTAACTCTAACTTTGCACTCTTCTTGAAACATGTTTGGCACCTTTAGATAACTATCATCAACTCATAACTAATCATAAATATACACATGCATATCCTGAAGATAGGTGCAACTCAAGAACCTTACCTTTTCAGAGGATGATAATAAAGCTTTGATCCACCCACACAATATTTCTGTTCATATTGAGGTCATGATCCACAGAACCCATGTTAGGCGCATGTTGATAGATGGGGGTGTTGGGCTTAATATTTGTTCCTTTAGTCTTTTGAAAGAGTTGGGTTATTCTAAAAAATTCATATATACTAGGAAAAAGGATCACCATCAAAGCCTATGATGAGGTGGAGAGAAGTTCCAAGGGGTTGGCCGTCCTTCTTGTTAGGATTGCCCCTGTTAAAAAGGATATTTTATTTCAAATAGTTGATGTTGGTCCCATTGTGCATAATTTATTACTTGATAGACCATGGATTCATGATATGCAAGCAGTGCCATCTACCTATCATCAGTGTGTTAAGTTCCCTTACAATGGAATAGAGATTTTTATACCTGGGGATAACACTTTATCTGTCAATTCCATTTCAGCAGGAACTCATGTTCCCCTCAATAGAGAAGCATAAGACTTTGATGCGACCTTAGCTGAATGTAAAGACAAGCTTAAGTTGATAGACCTTTGCATGGGAGGGGTATAAACTCAATTTCCTCACAACACTACCAATTTCACCTCGGTCTTATGGAAATCCTTCAGAAGAAAAGAAACCTTCCTCTTCTGCTATGACTTTATTTGGCATGTTTGTAGAGTCGTCATTGCCTATCCAAGATGAGAAAGAAGAGACATTTGTTTGAGACTAGATCTATAGAGAAGATAAATATATGCACAATGAGAACTTCTCTCCCTCTCCTACGGCTTATGGAAGAGGGTATACTTTTGTCAGATAGATGGGCTATCCCGGACATGGCCCTCTTAATCAAAGATTATATGCTAGATCCAAACCTCTTGATCATGTTCTTTTTGGATGCAAGTGTAAGAAGCCGATTGGACTAGGCTTTGAGAATCACAACAAGCACACTACTCCTATCCTTGATAATTTGGATAGTGAAGATGAACCAGAATACATACCTATTTTGACAAATCATTAAGACATGTGTTAAGATTGGGTTCCTTCCACTAATCTCCTTTGGGGAGATTTATATGTTCCGGTCACCCATGTGCCAGTTTCAACTTTAGAACAAGATGAATCAGATGTAGAAGACCCTTTCAAAGAACGTCAATGCAAGAATCTTGTTTGTTTAATGGACAAAGAAGTTGTTACCCTTGATGACACTAGACCTTCCACATCAAGAGGTCCCAATCCTTCATGGTGTAAACATCCTAGTCGCAGTTCAAACACAAGTTCATATGAGTATGAATGGGACTCCTTCTCAGAGCCTTCCACAGTGGACATGGATCTTGATGTTATCCACACTTACAGTTCTCAACCTGAGGTACCCGATGAGTCATGTGTAGGATTAGAGGATTTGAACCCATGTGTTTCTTTAGTGGATGATTCTTACCTTGTTAGGATGAATCCCGATTTGGGTAGCTTAGAAGGATACTTGATGGACTCTGACTCTTCGGTCACCAGTGATAATATCGTTCACATTTATAACCTTGATCTAGTCATTGAATTGCCTCTTGTTCATCCTGATCTTATTGGTTTGTCCCAACACTATCAAGAACCTGAGCTCTTACCATTTCAAAATGATTATGAGATAGCCTTTTACCTAAATGCCATTGAACCCATAGTCTCTTCCACGAGTGAACCAACTACTAGCATGACAAAGCCAGACATCAAGTACCTTAGTCACAAAATAAAAAGAAAATAAAATCAAAAGAAGAGGAGTTTTGATGGTGAAAAACACTGTGTGGTGGTGTCAGAACCAAAAAAAGTAAAATGAAATGATGTATCCAAGGTTGAAAACATCTCTAAGGCACCTAAGGATGAGGTACTTGGTCTTCTTCCTAGCTACTTCCAAGAACGATCTTCGGTGCTTATTGAACCAACACAAGCAGTCAATTTGGGTACAGATGAGGCTCCATAGATAGTACACTTGGCTGAATCTTTGTCACCACAAGAAAAGGAAGCTTACACTAAGTTCTTACAGAAAAATAAGATTAACTTTGCTTGGACTTATTCATATATGCTAGGGTTGACATTAATATTATCATGCATCACTTGTCTATAGCTCCGGGTTTAAAACCCATTAAACATAAATTGAGAAAGATGCATCCTCAGATAGCTCTCCTAGTCAAAGAAGAATTGGAGAAAATCATTGGTGCAAGATTCATAAGGGCTATCACCTACATTGAATAGATATCAAATATTGTACCCATTTCCAAACATGACAAATCCATTAGAGTTTGCACAGATTTTAGAGATGTCAATAAAGCATTCCCAAAGGATGACTTTCCACTTCCCAATATATACATGATAGTGGATATGATTATGGGTCATGAGATTTATTCCTTGATCAATGGTTTTTCTGGGTACAATCAAATTAAAATAGCTCCTGAAGATCAAGAAAATAATGCATTCACTTGTTCATGGGGTACCTATTGTTGGAACATTATACCTTTTGGATTAAAAAAATTAGGAGCCACCTATGTTTGAACTATGAAAACCATTTTTCATGACATGATGCATAAAAATATGGAAGATTATATCGATGAAACCTTGGCCAAGTCTCATAAAAGAGACACACACTTAGATGATTTAGAAGTCATTCTAGATTGCATGGAAGAATTTCAACTAAGGTTAAATCCTAAAAAGTGTGCATTTGGAGTCACCTCTGGAAAACTACTTGGATTCATCATTTCAGCAAAAGGAATAGATGTAGACCCTAAAAAATTCCAAGAAATCATAGATATGCCACCTCCTAGAAACATTAGTCAAATGAGGAGTCTTCAAGGACATCTTCAATCTATAAGGAGATTCATTTCACAATTGGAGGATAGAGCTCAACCCTTCAACAAGAACTTACACAAGGGATTCAAATGTGTTTGGAATGAGGATTGTCAAAAGAGCATAGATCAAATCAAGAAGTACTTGGAAAATCCTCCCATTTTAATGCCTCCTATCCCAGGGAAACCACTTATTCTATACATTTTAGCGACAAAATATTCCTTGGGGGCATTACTATCTCAACTTGATGAAAATGGGAAAGAAAGAGAAATATACTATAGTAGCCATACTCTTGTTTCATATGAGGTTAACTACACCAGCATTAAGAAATCTTGCCTTTCAGTTGTGTTTGCTTCCCAAAAGTTGCGACATTACATGCTTACACACACTATACACCTCATAGAAAAAATAGATCCACTCAAGTATTTTCTAAGTAAGGCTGCACTCATAGGTAGACTTTCTAAATGGATGATGATACTTTCAGAGTTTGACATCGAGTACATTGAGAAAAAATAAATCAAAGGACAAGCCATAGCAGATCAATTGGCTGACTTCCCAATACAAGATAATGCACCTATTCAAGTTGACTTCCTAGACGAGAACCTCATGTATCTGATTGAAAGAACATGGAAGATGTTCTTTGATGGATCATTTATGCAAAATAGTTAAGGAGCTGGTGTGTTGTTTGTTTCTCCTCATGGGTACAGGATTCCTAAGTCTTACAACTTATTGTTCCCAAGTACAAATAATATTGCTGAGTATGAAGCTTTAACAAATGGACTTAAGATGGCCATAGAATGGAGAATCATAGAGTTACACGTCTATGGGGATTCACAGCTAATAATCAACCAAGTTAATGATGAATATCAAATAAAACATGAGAAAATTGTACCTTACAAGCAAATGGTTGATTCCTTGAAATGATACTTCAAATTTGTCACATTTCAGCAAATCCCAAGACCAGAAAACAAAGTAGCTGATGCTATGGCTACACTTTCTTCACTCCTTCTGTTAGAGCAACATGAATCTAGATTTGAATTCATGTTGGAAGAGCTATGTCACCCTATCTATGACTCCCAAGAAAGCCATATGATTTGTACCCTTGTTGGTCCCGAGTCAACCAGTTATGGTGCCATTTACTCATACCTTCATGATGGCATTATACTTGAAACCTTTAACCAATCTGAATGCATAAACCTTACTTAAAATGCCTCTCATCATTCCTTTATCACTGGTGATTTGTATAGGAGGGGTCTCAATGGAACACTTCTTAGATTCTTAGAAAAGGAAGAATCTGGCAAAGCGTTAGCTGACATTCACAAGGGCATCTGTGGGGGACATTCCAATGGTCTTGCCATGGCCTAAAGGTTGCTTAGGGTGGGGTACAATTAGACTACAACAGTAGATTTTGTAAATTCATGTGAAAAGTGTCAAAAACATGGTAACCTGATACATGCTCCAGGTAGGGAGCTCATTCCTTCTATATCTCATAGCCATTTTAGCACTGGGCCTTTGACCTTGTTGGGCGAATTCATCCCAACTCATCAGGTGGACACAATTTTATTATCACTGCTACTGATTACTTCACTAAATGGGTAGAAGTTGTCCCACTTTTTGTTGCCTCGGGAAAGATAGTCTCTCTATTAATTCTGAAGCATATCATGTGTCGATATGGAGTTCCTTCCGAGATTATCACTAACAACGGAGGCCATTTTAAAAATAAGGACCCTAAAAAGATCTACAAGAATTTCAAGATTAAACAACATTGGTCCTCCATTTACTTCTCGCAAGGAAATGGTCAAGCAGAGGCATCAAACAAAACCATTCTTAAAATACTACATAGAACAGTCTATAAGAATGGTAGAGATTGGCACTTACAGATAAATCCAGATTTGTGGGCCTATAGAATGAGTATTTGTACTCCTGCTAGGGCTACTCCTTTTGCCCTTGCATATGGCACTAAAGCAGTGTTACCTTTGGAGGTTGAGATTCCTTCAATTCAAGTTTTCGACAAAGGTCTAGTTACAGATGAAGACTACCGCACCATGCGACTTCAAGAGTTAGAACTTCTAGATGAGAAATGTCAAGCATCATTTGACCATATAAGGGTTTATCAAAAGCACATGTCCAAGGCCTTCAAAAAAAAGGTTCACCCTAGAGAATTCCAAGTGGGAGATCTTTTCCTATGTGAAAATCCTAAGAATTAACAACATAGAGATCAAAAGGGCAAATTTGAACCTAATTGGATTGGACCTTACATGATCACAATAGATTTTGGGTCAGGTGCTTATTTACTGTCTATAGTGGAGGGAGAATAGTTCCCTGATCCTATAAATATCTAGCACCTGAAGAAGTTGTATCCATGATGCCCATTCTATCTAGGTGCATCCTTTGTACGTACTTATTAATCCTGAAAAAATCCAAAAAAATGATATATTGTAAAAAATTCTAAAAATCTGAAAATGTCCTAGAGAAATTATCATCTTAGTTAAAACCTAGCAATAGGTACTTTGATGTATCTCCGAAAAATTATATATTCCAAAAAATACAAAAAAAAAAAAAAAAAAAAAATTCAAAAATTCAAAAAAAAAAAAAAAAGTGCCTTGGTGAAAACCTGGAAATAGGCACCTTGGTAGCAAAAACTTGTAATAAAATCCAAGTGTTGAAAACCTAGAAATGTGCACTACTTGAGGCCTTTCGCACCCCTATTTCTAACCACATTTCCTTGACACTTAGCCTTTCTCCATCATGACTTGTCCTTGTTGCCTTGGTCTGGAATTGGTCTTTGTCTTTGTCTAGGGGGAATAAATGTGTTAGATTTGGTCTCTTGGATGCGTTAGTCTTTAGGACATCTCACAAATGGTGTTTTTCAACACCACCCCAACTGTATTTTTCAATACAACCCCTAACATCAAGTGTTTTTCACTTATCAGTTTGGTCTTACCTAGTTTTGTCACGTGATCTTACCTACTTGCAAGCATTCACTCCTTATCCTTGGAACTCAGTATCAGTTAACACACTTAAATTTTTAAACACAAAACTTAATGCTTGAGCTATGTCATGATATTTTCTTTATGTGCTGACTGTTCTTTTATTTTAGTTGAGTGTCCTTGTCTAATAAGTCTCTCTGGGATGCATAGCTAGAGGACTTCTGGCATGGGACATTTTTTTATTTTCTTTCTGCTTGTGGGTGTGGTCTTGAAACTCTTGAGTGTCTCTTGTTGTTCCCTTGAAACACTTAGGATATTTGAGGCTTCGTCCTTGACTATTTTTGCACAACCGTTCTGCTGGTCATCCTGGCATCTATGCCTTGATGTGAGCGTGGTTTTGCTACATTAAATTGGGTAAGCTAACATCGAAGTCATCTTAACCTTTATGTCTTTGATGCTTATGATAGAATATTTCCAAATTCCAATCCGATATGAATTACATTCATATCTTCATAGTTGCGCTTGTGACTAGTGATGATTGTGTGATTTTCCGATGTCCGTTAATAATGGCTCAATGATGAAAAGAAGTTCCTTAACATTCTTTAATGAATGATGAACACAAATTCCTATGTTACAGTTGCTCTATTGCAAGTACACCTTTGCATTTTCATGTAGCTTGCATTGTTAGACCTCATGTTAGTTTGCATTTTTAGGCTACATTATGAGTTTGCGAGGGTTTTCCTTTATCTTTCTTGTGGACTTACAATCAACTGTGGTCATGTTTGATCTTCATTTCCTTATCTTCTTTCATGATCTCAATCAAAATTTTCTATCTTACACAGTTGATTGATTTTTGGGCATTCTCTTTCTTAATCTAAATCCTCTTTCTTCTCTCCGTTTCCTTCCACCTCTTCCAAACTTCTATCTTCCATTCACTTTCACCCCACTAATTTTCTTCTAATTAAAAATTGGGGCATAATATTTTGTTCTTGATGATCTACCTTGGTTCTGTGATCCTTATATTTTTCATCTTACATCAAGAACCTTATCTTTAGTTCGATTTGATCAAATTTATCAATTTGTTGTTTCTCCTCTATCTCATTTTGATTTTGATCACGAGGGGGCAGTACCTATCAAACTTCAATCCTTGATTCATCTTTATCAATCCTATCAATTGCTCCGCTTGGGGTAACCTTGCTTGAGACTCTTATCTTGGACATGTCAATTACCTATTTATAGGGGTGTTGACCTTCTCTTTTTCAATCATCTTATCTTTGTCCTAATGTGTTCCTGTCTGTCGATCACATGTCTGGGTTGTTTTGTGATCCCAAATCGATCTGACACTTTAATTGCATTCTTTGACTACATGTGTTCCCATAAAGATCACACATTTGTCAAAGAGGGGCAAATGTATGCACCCTAAAATGGTCACCTAGACTATCAGCCCTCATTCTTCAATTTATCAAATGACAGAATCAATTTATCAATTTATCAAATTCCTGAATCAATGCTTTGCAACATTTTAATTCAAATCAATTTCCCTCATCAAATCGTAATTAATTCAATTATTTCAATATTTCCTAAGGTTTGATCATTTTATCAATTATCTTATTTAAGTAAAAGAAAACAACCCCTTTTATTAAATAAAAGTCTTATTTAATTAAAATCTCTTTTTAATTAAATAATCTTATCTTATTTAATTAAAAACTCTCTTAATTAAATAATATTAACTTATTTAATTAAAATATCCCTTTTTAATTAAATAAAATAATCTTATTTAATTAAAAGAAAATCCCTCTTTTAATTAAATAAATAAAATCCCCACTTAAATCTCTCTTTGTGTTGAAAAATGAAATAAATTAAATAAAAATAAATAAAGCTCCTTTTTCTTCACACATCTTCCTAAGTGGTGGGCTCTTATTGCCTCTTAATCATAGCCTTTGATTTCACCTTTTGAAGATATGAGCACATGGATCAACCAAGATTTAATCTCCACCATTGCTTATTTTGTTTTTTCCTCTTAATCTCCACCATCCATTGCTCTTTAAAAGGAAAACTTGTCCTTCTCATTTGGATAATCAAGAAATAAAAAAATCACTCTTTTATGCTATTGTTATGCTGCAGGTTTGGAGAGCAATTTTGGAGGAGAATTTGAGCACTTGAGCTTCGATATTGCAACTTATCTCTTCTTGTCTTCTTCTCTCATGCCACCAGCACAACCCATTTAGATTAATTTTGCACTTGCATGTTAGATTAGATTCATGTTTCCTTTCATAGATTAATCTTGCATTTGTATTTCCTTTCATAGAAAAATCTTGCATTGTTATCATATAGAATAGTTTCCATTTTCACTTGATGATCATGGAGACACATTCTTTCTTTTTATCTTTGAATATCTTGTTTTAGGGTGTACTTGCATGGGCATAAACTAGGTCAATCTGAGGGCTTCCATTACAAACCCTTGCACTCCATGAATAGCGAGCTATGAGTCACCATTAGAGACCTCATTCTTGAGAAATCATGGATATAATGACTCATAGAAGTGTGACACATTTTTAGCACACATGAATATATGTTGTTTAGTTGTTCAACATCACTGAAAACTTTAGTGGCGATTATTGGTCGTTTGGCGAATGTCACATGTCGGCGACCAAGGAATTGGTGAATATTTTTCATATATGGGATTGACCCTGTTGCCTAACATTTATTAATATTGGGTCCAATTCTTGTGCCCATCTCCCATTGGTTTATTTAATTTTCTCCATTTGTTACACATTATCGCCAATGGAATATAATTTTTGGTCCTGGTAAATTTAAATAATTTGCTTATAATTTCTCAGCAACCCCTAATCGATGGTCTATATTTGCCAATAGGTTTATACATATATATTTATAGGCCACCCCAAATTGGCCTAGCATTTTGCAGATGCGTGTCTCAAACCGACGCAGTTTTTCCAACTTTATTAATCATACGAAGGTAATTTGGACGACCCATAATCACCTCCGAAATAACAAAAGACGTGTTATAAATATGCGGGCTTTGCCAAATATTTGTATACCTAATACCTCTTGGTGAATTTTCCAAATAAGGATTAGTATAAAAACATTCTGACATCTCTATTTGATTGATAGTGAAGTTTCATACTGTTGAGTGCAACTGCATACTCCATTGGCGAGTTGCGACTGCAATTTAATTTGAGGCAAAGGTAAGTGATAATTATTCTATGACTATGTAATTTTGAGTTCATTATTATTTATTGGTAACATGTGTCATGATTCCAGAATAGGTTTGCAAAAATGAGGTTTATTTTCTCTTTCAGCCCGAAATACACCGCACATCGTTGATCTGTGCTCATCCAACGGTTGCTGGTAGTCACTATCATGTGTCGCACTTTCACGGGTCCCATTAACTTTTGGCTTGTCATCTGATGTCAGTAGGACACGTGTCACTTAATCATTTGAAATTACAACTTCAACTTATTAGTTATTACGTTTATTAAATGTGTATTTTTATAGTTTAGTCCAATTAAGATTTTAATTAAAATTAGTTGAGGATAAATTCATGACACGTGCCTTGTTTCTAGAGTAGGTTTGCAAAAAAAAAGGGTCTCTTTTCCCTTTCAACCCAAAATTCACCGTACATCATCGATCTATGCTCATCCAATGGTTGGCAGTCACTGTCTTTAAATTTATTAAATTTAAATTAAATTAAATATTTAACAATTAATTATATTTTGAGTAATGTTCAACTCAAAATTTAACACTGAATTAATTCAATTATTTATATCCTTATTATAATCAAAATTACAATATCACACATCGATATGACACATTGGCAAATTTGGCATATAATTTTATTTTCTATTAAAGATATTTGATTGTATTGATTTCATAAAAAATGGTTACATTCAGGTGTCTAGCTCATGCTACTTACCAAAATGATAGACAAACATATATAGGTTAACATATATCTCTAGCTACACCTGACTGTTATATTTAGAATAGAAAAACTATCTAGATCTATTGTAGTCTACAAAAGAGCCATATATACAAAAAAGTGGTAAAAAAAATTATGTCATAATTGGTCTAACTAGCACAATCAAGCAAAATATTCCTCTTTGTAGGGTACCCAAGTTACCCATCCATGTGTTCCTTCCATCCACTTAAGAACCTCATCATTCCTTATATGCTGATCGTATGGGTGTCCTAGGGGAAATGCAATAGGGATGCTCGGGCCTGGAACTATAGAAATGGAGACAACATTAATGACTAGCATGTCCTCCTTATTTATCCCTTGCACCTCTGCCATTAAGTTGTGTGGGGAAGCTTTGAATGGTGCCAGCTCCTCATATTCCTTTGGCCAGGTGTATCCATGTGATACTTCCCATCCTCCAAGTATGACCATCCCATTCTTGAACACGTCCTCTAGCTTCTTTCTCTTTATTTTAAGCAAAATTGTTACTTGCACAATAATATCATGAACTATGAGTCTCTTGAGAGACTCAACAAGGCTTCTTGTATAGCAACCAAATACAATATCATTTCTCCTTTTCCAAATGTTCCACATAATTAAAGTAGAGATAAGTGCAAAAAAACTATTAAAAGACAGCTTCAAACCATTAATATGACCTGAGATAATATCCAGAACAGAGACAACATAAAACTGAGGAAAGCCAAAGAGCTTCCAGATTTTAATAGAAAATAGATAGCTAAAGAACACATGACTAACTGATTTAGGGAGAAGGCAAAAGGAACAAGTACTAGGATTTCCATTAGGCAGTCTAAATGGAAACCTATGTAAGAGAAGATGCCACAAAAACCACTTAATTTTTGGATCAACCAGTGAGGACCAAAGGTTTAAAAAGAGCTTGCTCCACATGTTTGATTCATGGTTAAGGTTCCATCAAGTGTTCAAATGGGGAAAGATGGGGTATTCTTTAGTAAGGAGGCCATAGATATGCTTTGAGCTAGATTTGGTAATCAAGGTCCCATCTTCCCATCTGTATTGGAGATGACAATCACTATCCAAATACAACTATTTGTGAAGAAAGATGTTGTCACAAGATTACTCTAATACTTAGTAGGTCCTAAAATGAGTATTAGGAAGATCAAATCTTCTCATTCAACTAATTGTTCATCATGTAAGATATATACAAAGTAAGATATGCCCTTCCAATTCCACTTCTTGGTTGAGTAACCTTGGACTAGTGCCAGCCATTTATCTCTTCTTCTGAGGTTCCACCAGATGGATCTATTACAAATTTTTTTACCATGACAGTGGAATATACTGTTGTCAGTAATAAGGTGTTTGAATGAGTTCAATTATTTCCAGATAGATTTGAACATTGTCGATCCTTGAACCTTTATCTCTACCTCACCTACTATAATATCATTCATAGTAAGGTTCCTCCATAGTTTTCCTTTCATGGAATGACCCCTAATTATGATATTCCTAATCAGGGATTTCCATGGCTCCTCCCCTACCAAGGCTCTGGTGATCCACTTTGTAGCCAAGGATATTCTTTGTATTCTGAGATCCTTGAGGCCTAGGCCCCCCTGTTTCTTACTTTTAGTGCACCAATACCACTTGACTACATGACCTATTCTGTTACCTCTTCCATCTGATCATAAGTATTACCTAATAGTCTTGTCAATGTTTTTGAATTGGTATTGATTGAAAATCAAGGCCAAGGAGAAATATAAGGTGTAGGATGACATCACCTTTTGGTAGACTTGAATTCTGCCTACCATAGAAAGATACTGATTGTCCCATTTTCAAAGTTTTTATCTATTTTCTCCTTAACCATCTCCCACATGTCTTTAAGGTTGGGATTTAGGGAGAATGGGATGCCATGGTATCTGACCTGGAAATTTGGGCCCTCCCATCTGAAGTTCCATTTAGAGAGCCAATTAGGAGGTTCTTCTTGTTAATCTCTAAGTTTTTTTGATGATTAGTGACCAACACTTAGTCATTCACTAAGGTAGTTTTAGTTGGCTATCACTATGGCCAAGCTAAAACTATGCAAGGCCGAGCAACATTGCCGAGAAGTTTTCAGTTTGCCTAGTTACATTGCCAAGCCGAGTTACATTGCTGAGCCGAGAAGGATATAGAGATGTTAAGTGTCAAGTGACAGACAAGTGAAGTGCCGAGCAGGACAATTTTTGTATACATATCTGGAATGATAAAAACTTCAAGGATAAGTGATCTGGCCCACTTGTACAAGCTTTTTGGTCTGACTTATGTATACATTTAATATTCTTCTACAGAGTTAGTTATGCATTTAATTTTTTTATCCTATGCATGAACATTAATTGTAATACCATCAAGGTATGGGTATTAGATCTTGATCATTGATCTAGATCTCACTATCAGACTTGACAGGATATATTAGATTGCTTCAAAACCCTATTTTGTGTGTAATATATATGTGTGTGTAAGAAGAGCAGACAAAGTGTGGTGACTACATTTTGAAGTGAAATGCACAGACGGTTACTTTGTTAAGAAGCAGAGATCAAGTAGAGTGACAACACAGTGAACAACAGAGTAAAGTTATATCAAATTATGAGATCATAGAAGGTACTGGAAAGAGGAGATTTGTCATCAGCATTAGAGTGCATAACGAAGGATCAATACTTGAGACATTCTAATCATTGTATCAGGTGAAAATCTCTTAACAGAATGGTTCTAGTAGACCTTTCTTTATCTCCTAGCAGAGTGCTTACTTTATTGTAAGTTGAAATCCTTTAATAGGGTAGATTGTAATGATCTTTAGCTCTTAACCGGGCAGACCTTTAACAGGGTAGATTACATTTTGTAATCAACACTTGTAGCCTTAACAAGCACACTTTATTACTGCAGTAGTGGAACCAAAAGAAACTACAAATTGTGCATTTGTTTGATACTATGCATATTGGAAAGAATATAAAAGAGACATTATAGAAAATATTGGATGGAAGGCATGACAAAGAAAAAATTGTCAAAATTTATAGTGACATTCGGCATTCCAATCATGCAATGAAAAATGCCATTGAATCAACTGGCAATGAAGACCAGATAAATATAAGTGCCCTAACTTGGTTATTAATGGAGCAGAAAATAAATGCTATTAAATAAGTCATACAAAAAGTTTGATTTCCCATAGGATTTGCTGCAAACATAAACAATCTCATATCAAAGAAAATTGAATTTGGGCTAGGGATGAAAACGTATAATTAGTATACATTCATTAAGGTTATTGGTGTTCTTGTACATATTTACTCTACATTTGTATATTTCATGTACTTTTCATTGTATTATGTTAGAAAACAGTGAAAATATCGTTTTGTAATTGTTGCAATATGTTCTACCTGTATCTCTCCCAAACCACTTTGACAAAAATGTCAAGCAAGTTATTTATGATCTTGGAAAATATATGAGAAAAGTAGTCATATTTGTTCAATTTTTTGTATAGATAGTATATTTGTGATTTTTTAACTTGTTATGTAATATTTTTTATATTATTTTGTAAAGTATCGCTAATATATTTGAGTCTTGAATCTCTTGTAGGTGTTTGTCATATAAATAAGTCCACAAACAAGATATAAAATATTGGAAAAGAAAAATTCCTCATCTAAGGTGTGAAATGCAAAAGTGTCTACCTTCAACTTTTTTCAATGCACAAGAACACCGCCTCATACAACAAGTTGAGGATACTGAATTGTGTGGCCTTGTACATACAAGGTCAATGTGGGTATTTGAGAGGCACTTAAAATTTTAGAAGGGTTTGGTTAAAAAAAAATACATCTTGAGGGTTCTATGGTGGAGGGCTATATGGTATACTAGACTATGGTGTAGATTACTAAATATCTTCCTAAGTTTGCAACAAAATTTCCATGTAGATCGCATTTGGGATCCCAACTCCATTAAAAAATTTGAAGGGGAGTACTTGTTGGGGAAAAGTAGATTGAGGATAGTGAGAGGTAATTATAAGATGTTCATGAACATTAATTTGAATATATTTTACATTTGGTTTATATATATAGTGAAGTTAATTAATTCTTAATATTTAATATAGAACAGTTGTAAGTCGTCTATTTTTTTTTTTTACATTTGGTCGAGAGTGGGATGCACTACATTTTGATATTGCAATTAATCTTGATTGTATGATTGTATGGATTAAATGATACAAAGATTTTGGTTGCGCATTAACATAGGAATGTGTGACTTCATTGGTTAAAGAAGCTCTTATAATAGAGATTCCAATTTTACACCAAGGGAAATTGATTTAGCATATGGTTTAAGAGATAAATAGGTACCTATAAATTTATTAATCACACATATTAATTGTTTTTTAATATTATTGATGTATATAGTGTTGATCTCTAAGTTTTTTTTATCATTAGTGTTCCCACACTTAGTCATTTATCTAGGCAGGTTAGCTGGTCATCACTGCGATCGAGCTATCTAGTATAGGCTGAGCTATCTGGCATAGTTGTTTTCGAGAAGCTAATGGTTGTTGAGTGATAGGGAAATCAAGCAAAATTTGATCATGTTCATGCCAAGCGCCAAAGTTTTAATGTGCCGAGCAAGATAATTTTGACATACATGTTAGGAATGGCACAAACTTGAAGGTAAAGTGTTTTGGGCTGAGTTGTTCATGCATTTAATGATTTCAACAGAGTTAATTACGCATTAATTATTTGATCCTAATGCATGGCATAAAGCCAATAAGAAAATTGGAATTCCCTAGCAGCATATGCATTTGATCCTAATCGTTGATCTAGATCTAGATGCCAAATTTGTAAAGTATATAAGATTGCTTCTTAAACCCTAAAATAAGGGTGTAGGTGTGTGCATACAAGAGAGATGTACAAAGGGTTATTTTTATAGAAGAAGCATAGATCTAGCAGAGTGAAAGAGCAGTGAACAACAAAGTAAAGATGTATCCAATTATTAGATTAAAGAAGGTATTGGAAAGAGGAGATTAGTTATCAGCATCATAGTGCATAACGAAGGATCAGTTCTTGAGACATTCTAACTAGTGTATCATGTGAAATCTCTTAACAAAGTGGTTCTAACAGACCTTTCTAAATCTCTTAGTTGAGTGCTTACTTTTTTGTAATTTTAAATCCTTTTACAAGGTATATTGTAATGATCTATAGCTCTTAACCAGGAAGACCTCTAACCAAGGAGATTGCATATTGTGATCAAACTTTGTAGCCCTAACAGGCACACTTTATTTCTGCAGTAGTGAAGATTTTTGTGGGTGTCATCACCACCCAAGTTTTACCTTATTGGGTTTCTGCGTTACAAAAATTATGTGTTTTGAGTCATTTATTTACTGTCATGGATGCTAGTAGTTGATAGATAAATTACATATATGCATGGTTGTGGATCAATTTTGTTTTAAAGGATAAATTTTTTAAGATTTGATTCACCCCCCCTCTCAGTATCTTGATTTCCCACATTGTATTTCCAAAAATTGGTATCAGAGCTCAGTTCTCCTACAAAAGGTTTTAATCAGCTTGAGAGTACAGATCTTGAGATGGAGATTTACAAATTGGGTAAAGTTATTGACAATCAAAAGATTTATATTCACCTAGCATTACATCAGCTCGAAACTGCAAGATGGGAACTAAAGAAGTCCTTGCAAGAGAGGAAATATTTGGCCAAACAAATGAATGATACTCATTATTAGGAAGAAGACACTACAAATCTATTTTAGAATAGAAACTCTACTGAGAGCGATGCAACAATTTCAGATCTACTGGAAAGGAACAATACATTGAGACAAGAAGTCAGAAACCTAAAAAGAGAACAAGAAATGCAAACAATAAGACTATGTGAAGTAGTGGAACAAAAGAAGAAAGTTGAAGATGAAAAAGCTATGGCTGAAGAAGACAAAAGAATGATGACTCTCACAATTGATGAAAGGACACATGAAGTACAAATGATGACAAACAATCAGGTTGACATGGTGAATCAAATACTACTTGCAAATCAGGAGATCAGTAGGAAAGACATGGAAATTATGAATCTGAGAATTGAAAATAGTCAATTGAAAAATGAATTGAGATCTAAGAAAGAATTGAATGAAAGAATGAACAGACCCAATGAAGCTTTGAATAATTTTGAAAACTTGATGGAAGCATCAAGGAGATCCAAAGATTCTTCTGGATTAGGCCACATCGAAAAATAAACATCTATTGAGAAAGGAGAATCATCTAAGATTGGTGAAAAGAGGAATACAAATTCAAAGAACAACAAGCTTGTATGCCACCATAGTGGAAAATCAGGACACATAGTAAACATCTGCCGAAGCAAGAATGGTAAGTCCAATCCTAAACCTAAGTTCAATGGTTATTTCTTTAACTGTAAGAAGTTTGGACATCAAGCACATGAATGGTTGGAAAAGGAAAATAATTCACCTCCCACACCTAGATTTAATGGGTATTGTTACAACTGTCAAAAATTTAGACATAGAGCACAAGATTGCAGATCCAATGCAAAACAATAATGGACATCAAAGACACAAACAAAAGAACCAAGGAAGGGTAACACTTACAATTGGGATTATGACACATGGCATAGCTGTCATTACTATGATGAGTATGGAAATGTTCCAAAAAATTGGATAAAGACACATTTCAGAGGTAAATCTAAGAGTTGGATGAATGGAAGCCTAGTTCGCTATAATTGTCTGAAAATTGGTCATACTAGGAAATATTGCAAAACAAGAGTACATGCTCCTATCATTGAGGAAATAAGAGAACAGATGAACTAGACATGGGTAAGGAAAACATAATCGAGTAGCAGTGAAGCTATTGAAGCTGAGGTCACCCGATCCAATGGATCAGGTGATCACACCATGACTAACTAAGCAAAGAAAGGTATGTAAGGAACTATGTTTATATCTCATATCTTTTATCAGTTCCTAACATATAAAAGTGCAATAGTCCATATCTACATATAATAAGATGCATCATGACATATTTTGAGTTATGTAGTGAGCAATGTCAAAATGAACTATAGGTGTCAAGCAACAGTATATTTATAATATATGTCAAGTAAGTTTTGTTTGACGACCGAGAGGTAAGTGAATTTTGTGAGTCAGCCGAGGAAAGCTATTTGGAACTCACTCAATGGAAAGAACATTTAATGATGACCTAACTTATGACCATTGGAGCCTATATAAAGGAAAGAGCTTGATCATTTATTCTCACCATGCAATTAAGAATTTCATAAGAGCGATTGTGCATTTGTGAACTTGAATTCTGCAAAGATTTTAGGAGATTTGTATAGTGTGCCATCGGCAATCTCTTTAGTAGATAGTATGGATTTTGTCACTTGTCGATGTACTATGTTCGTGATCCTTGAAACCCTATTTTTTGGAGAAAATAGCTGCAAGTTCTTCTGCAGCAGCTAAGAGAATGGAGAAGGAGTTGCTAAATGTTCAATTGGTAAGGAGTGACACCTACACGCCTCCTAAATTCTGAGAAGTTCTTGAGAGCACCATCAAGGGTGATTTGACCAGAGCCCTATCATCAATTCTGCCGAAGGTACTCATGATTCATGATATTAGGTCATGCTATATGTGCAAGATAAGTGAAGTTGAAGATCATGAGCTGAGAGAATCTTACAACAAATTGTGCATAGATAGAGCCCTAAAAGATGAACACAAACATTTAGCTGAGAGAGGGTTAACTCGTGGCCTAGAATTTCTGAGGGATTTCAGAATGGAATGTATCAAGATTTTTCTGAGTCCTATACATGGCATGAGCATATGGAAAGAGAATGGACCAGTTAATATTACAAAGGAAATTATCCATCATGTAACCAGTTATCCAATTCTAAACTAGAAGAAAACTATGAGATGTCAGAGTAAAGAAAACATATAAGAATTTACTGGAGCCATTTGGAACAAAAGAGGGATGATAATCTCTACAATTAGAGATTTGGAGCTTGATTTTTCTGTTAGGGTTATAGCTCATAAGTTTTATCAGTCGATCCAACTGGATAGTGTTCCATGCATTGCAGTCAACTAGGCTTGGAAATTTGTGAAGAAGGATCATACTTATGACCTTGTCAAGCTTCAACTGATGCAACTAGCCGAGAACCTT
This sequence comes from Thuja plicata, assembly GCA_018584345.1. Taxonomy (NCBI): domain Eukaryota; kingdom Viridiplantae; phylum Streptophyta; class Pinopsida; order Cupressales; family Cupressaceae; genus Thuja; species Thuja plicata. Next base: position 110,962 of record MU226291.1, read on the forward strand.
TCTTCAATCAAAAGGGAAAAGAATTCAGTATGTAATTTTGGATCTCTACTCACTTGCATATTTTTCTACATACATAATACATTTCCTACTTTTGGAAACATAGTGTGGAAAATAGACAGACCTATCACACAGAAAATCAATGCATTTATCCAGCAATTAGGTGATAATTTTGACAATGTGATGGGAACATATTTTGTGGAATTCAAGAAAAAGATGAGATTAAGGAGTAGAATTCCCAGTTCACTAGTTGAAAAACATTATGAGGATGTTTGTTTCCTAGTAGACACAGATTTCACCTATGTGCAGGTAGTAGTGCCAAGGGTATCATGGCTGAGGCCATTACCTTATGAAGTAAATATTGATGAGACATATGCAACAATAACTGCTCTATTGGAAGAGGAAATTGATAGTACAGTCAAACATTTTGGAAACTATGAAGAAGCTAAGTCCAGAATCACTATGGATTTGAAGGCTGGCACTATGGAGAGAAAAAGGAAGAAAATTGTCAAAAATCTAAAGAAGATGGTTGGTATTGAGAGTGATGAAGAAGTATAGGATGCACCTTTGGGTTTATCAATAGGACATGGAGAAAATATGTCTAGTGAAGAAGAAGAGAGTGAGCCTGAAGAGGATATCACTGTGAAAGGTAAATGGAAGCAACCAGTAGTTGCTGAGGCAACTAAACAAAGAAAAGCCAAACCTAAGGCTACCCCTCCTATGGATAACCAGCCAGGGACCAAGGTATCATCTCTTTCCCAGATAGAAAAAGTATATGCAAAGAAGAATGCTGGAAAGAGGAGTTCACGAAAGACAAAACAAGTTGAAACCAAGGCTCTACCGAGAAAACCTGCTAAGAAAAGACAAAGGAGGAAGCTATACTTGGAGCCTGAAGATGATGAGGAGATACATATGGATATACCTAGCAACATACGCATAGCATCACACAAATAAACAATCAATATTGATGAGGTATGTAAGAACATCAGAGGTTCAACTGGATTAGCAGGATTCAAATTTATCAAGTATGAGAAACAGAGTATAGTAGACAAGCATAAGATTCAGGAGGCATTAATAGATATGATGGGGACATGCAAGATGACATTTGTAAAGATAAGAGACTGTTTCCCTACATAACTAGATGATATTTTGTCTCTGAAATGGAAATATGCACTGATGAGTGAAAGATAGATAAGGGAAGCAACATTGGCTTAGATCATTCTTGACTTAACAAAGAAATAAATAGCTAAATTCATTGATCAATATAAAGGGAAGTTTATTCCTAAATAGAGAGTCTATGCAATTCTGAGGAATGGTGTTGAAGGTGTAGTACAATAGAGCACCAGAATATGGAAGGAAACCTTTATGTTTATTTCTAAGAACATTGATGATAAAGATGAAGACAACTCAGAGCTGAAGGAAATGGAGAAAGAAACTATTACAGATCAAGCAAACATTGAAACAGAACCCCAAAAGGAAATAGGTGATGAGAAAATTACAGACTTGACAATGGAGAGTCCCATTGACACTAAACTTGGAGAAAATAGCAATGTGGATGTCGAGGATCAAAATGAGTTGGAAGACACAAGTATCTAATCACCTATTCAGACAACTGAGGCTGAGTTAGAGAAAGAAGGAGAAAATGAGGTAATCAATACAAATCCACCTATTTTAGAGGTTATTCAAACAATTTTATAGAGTGGAGATAAGATAGAAGAAATTTCAAATAAGCCTACAGAATAAGAGGCTATACAAGTGTTGGTGGATCTACCACACTCTGCATCATCTACTCCCACTGGACCCAAAATAGGAAGTATACTTGATCAATAGAAAATCTTGACTCAGATGAAGGTAGCAATTGAAATTGATACTAACGAAGGAAAATATATCAAAGTATCTAAGCCGAGTATCATCTCTTTAGAACTAAAAAGGAATAAGTCACATAAGAGGAAGTCACCAAGTCCAGGTGTCACTTTGGATGAAGTGATTATGATTCCTAAATGGGATACAAATAACTTTACATATGAGCAGATTCAGACTCTACAAGACCTTTTGAAGAGGAAGAAGAAACAAGAGGAACTAAAAAGGGAGCACCAATGAAAGAAAGTATTACATGAGATAAAGGATATTTTTGTTAATGCTTTTGATATAGCATATATAAATGAACAAACATCAATCTTGGAATAGTTAGTCCATATTGTGCACAAAGTTAATGATGAAAATATTGAGGCAAATAAGAAGTTGCTACAATATTCCAAGAGAAAATTTGAGAACAAAGTTTTGAAGATATCAGCAGAGATTTCTATCAAACAGGTTGAACTTTCTTCTCTTATTAGTATTCTTGAGGAAGTTGCAAATAATGTTTATTCCTTGTATAAAAATTTATGTTACGTAGAATTCTTTACCAAGGATAACCAACAGCTTATAGAGAAATTGAAACTAGCTTTGAAGTCAATAGGGAGTACATTGAGTATGGATGCTAGTTCTAGCTCCTTACATTTTGACAAGTTGACTCAGGCACATAGGAGATTAGCCGAGTTTATGGCTGAAGATGGCAGAATAAGAGCAAAGTTAATAACTATTCAAACTGCCTTAATACCTCATCTAGAGGTTATACAAAAGGAACTTAAAGCTGCAAATGAATTAGTCAAGTGGGATTATCATCTCTCTACAGCAGATAGTTTGGTAAGTCTAGCTTCCAAGCTATAAATTAAGGTATAAGTTATGAAGTTTATAAAGGATAGTTGGGATACAACATTTGCACTAACATTACAGCTTCATAAGTTTTTTTTGGATAAGTATGACTTAACTCCTGCAGCTATCAGTGAAAAAAACAAGGGGGAATTAGATAAGGAAATGGATAAAGATGTGTAGAATCAAGCATAATATTTTGTAAGGCATGTATATTATGTAAGTATGAAGTATAATCTTAGGGGGAGTACGTTGCATACCTAGGAAAATTTTTGTGGATATAAAGAAATGATAAGTATGTTTTTGCCACTAATATCAAATGGGGAGATTGTTGATCTCTAAGTTTTGTTGATCATTAGTGTCCCACACTTAGTCATTTATCTAGGCAGGTTAGTCGGTCATCACTACGTCTGAGCTATCCAGTATAGTCTGAGCTATCCAACATAGTCATTGTCGAGCAGTTAATGGTTGCCGATTGACTTAGAAATCAAGAAAAAGTTGATCATGTTCATGCCAAGCGCCAGAGTTTTAATGTGCCGAGAAAGATAGTTTTGACATACATGTTAGGAATGACACAAACTTGAAGGTAAACTATTTTGGGCCAACTTGTTCATGCATTTAATGATTTCAGCGGAGTTAATTACACATTAATTATTTGACCCCAATGCGTGGCATGGAGCGAATCAGAAAATTGGGATGGCCTAGCGGCATATGCATTTGATCCTAATCGTTGATCTAGATCTAGATGCCAGATTTGTAAATTATATAAGATTTCTTCTTAAACCCTAAAAGAAGGGTGTAGGTGTGTGCGTACATGAGAGATGTACAAAGTGATATTTTGATAGAAGAAGCATTGATCCAGCAAAGTGAAAGGGAAGTGAATAGAAGAGTACAGACATATCAGATTATTAGATTAGAGAAGGTATTGGAAAGAGGAGATCCTTTATCAGCATCATAGTGCATAATGAAGGATTAGTTCTTGAGACATTCTAACCAGTGTATCAAGTGAAATCTCTTAATAGAGTGGTTCTAACAGAACTTTCTAAATCTCTTAGCCGAGTGCTTACTTTGTTGTAAGTTTAAATCCTTTTACAAGGTACATTGTAATTATCTATAGCTCTTGATCAGGCAGACCTTTAACTAGGTAGATTACATATTGTGATCAAACTTTGTAGCCCTAGAGGAACACTTTATTGCTGTAGTAGTGAAGATTTTTGTGGGTGTCATCCCCACCTTAGTTTTACCTTATTGGGTTTTTGCGTTACCAAAATTTTGTGGCTTGAGTTATTTATTTACTGTCATGGATGCTACTAGTTGATAGATCAATTACATATATGCATGGCAATGGATCAATTTTGTTTTAAAGGATAAAAGTTATAAGATCTGATTCAGCCCCCCCTCCCCCCACCCTCTCTCAGTGTCTTGCTTTCCTATATTGTATTTCCAACATATAGATGTTGTTTTTTGCATACATTCAACCAAGAATAAATTATGTATTTATCGACTCACGATGCAATAATTTTTAGATGTTTTACTTATTGCAAGTCAAACACCAGAAAGATATGTGGTGCAATGGTCATAAATTTTACATCAAAAAGTTGGATGAAACACAGAAAAATTGTGATTCTGGGATAACGGGAGTCTTTGAGGTGACTAATATTTCATCTAGAAATGGCATACATCCTCAAGACTCTCAAAATTGATACTATGGCAGTTTGGATGATATACTTGAGTGTGACTTTAATTCCTTCAAATTAGTTATGTTCATTGTCCAATGGTACAAGCTATGACTGGATCAAAATGATCCTGGTAGAAATTTTATTGAATATGATAATGGATTTACAATGGCTAATACAAGGTCATTTGAGCCAGCTGGAGATGAGACCTATGTTCTTCCAAACCAATGTGAGAAGGTATTTTACTCAGAGGTTCCACATAAATTAGGTTAGTCATTTGTTGTTAGACATAATCCAAGAGTAAGTCAATACAGTATAATATGATGGAATAAGAAGATACCAAAGGAGTACAATATGATGACCACAATTGGCAGGTAGTTGATGATGTTCTTGACATAAATGTCCATGAAGAAGAAAAAGTTAAAGACAAAAATGATGTGATGATGATGATGATGAGTTGGATGAAGAAGATTAATATATATTTTATTTGATATTAGTTATGAAATGGTCATCATGATGATGAGTTGGATGAAGAAGATTAGTATATTAATGACATGACATGAATTAAATGTATGTGGTATGCGATTAGTATATTATCTATTTGATATTGATTTCTTGATAGAAATTTATTTGGATTATTTGGTTACATAATTAATCCATTATGTTTTGAAATCTAATGCCATTACATAATTAATTCATGATGTACCTTTTAATATTTTTAACTCAAGTTCCACCTGTAATAGGTCCTAATTGTAGAACCATACTACCCCTAGGAGATGGAGATAGCGAGCGTGTCAACTAGCCCTCATTTTGTGTAACATTTTTTGAACTTTGTGTTTATTTATGGAATGTGGACTGTTTATTAGCTATGTGATAGATGGCGATTTATGATACATATGTGATGGATTACATATTTATGATGATACATATGTGATTAATTATTGTTAGAGTTAAAATGTATTTTCACTTATTAATTAAATCATTATTGATTTAATTATTAAGTCACCTTTTTATCTCTAGTTTACTTAAGCTAAAATTTAGGCATGTAATAGTTAATTCTTTTATTAAATATTCATTCAACCTAGGTTTCTCCACCCTTCTTAGGGTTTTGATCTCTTTTATTAGTCCTATTGTTCTCTTTGTTATTATTGATCTCTCTAGGGAATTCCCTCAATTCCTTATCTGAATGATATTTCATATTTCTAGACATTCAGAGTTATGTCTTCATTCCTTGCTTAGTGATAGGTTATTTTATTGAAGGTGATCTTCGGATATGAATTCTTTGAATTCTAACATGGTATCAGAGCCTTGCTAGAGAAACAATTTCTTAGGTTTTTTTGAAGATTTTATGGAGCATGGAGGTTTTCAATTTCTTATATCTTTTTATGTGGATCTGGATGGGAAATTTTATTTAGAGGACTTTGGGCACAAACCAACCTTACAGATGTGCTCAAAATTCCCAAAAACCCCTATTTTCATATAAGGCACGTCCAATTTTCACACAGTTGAAATATTGGCTCTCTTTTTTGCATGCATGACCTTGTTTGAGGCAAACAAATGCCTCAGATTTCATGCTTCCTCTATTTTCGCACCACTAATGTCAGCAGTCACAACTCTGAGTTTTTGACTAAATTTGACAGCCACCAACCTGTCATATAGCTTGCTCTTTTTTTGATAATGAGCAGCCTGTTATTTTTTTGCAATATCTTGCGCATACCATATCGGATTTTGACCTATCTTATATCATCAGAAATATATTTCTGAGATCTATCCAAATATAGAGGTTAGAGTTTCTAATTTTTGCATCTTGCTGATTATTTTGCTAGTCAAAGTATGTGTTCTTGTTTGCACTCTGGGAGCCATATCTTGCGCATTCAAACTCCATTTTTTGACTTCCACATGGTGTTCCAAATATAGTTTAGTGCTCTATCTGATTTCATTGGTCTCACACCCAGATTATGCTTTAGGTATTTTTATTTTGAATTTTGCATTTTTGCAATCTGGTGGATATCTTGGATGTTTCAGGTCCTGGGATCATTTTCCATGCATGGGATGACTTCTTTTTAGTTGTTCTTCATGTTTCTACAACTTTTTTTCATTCATGGATATTGTAGACATCTATTTTTGTTTCTTTTTTTTTGCAAACACACTGAGATAAAGTGACATCTTGCATGCTTAGGATCCCACACATTTTGTGCCTGATTGTACTCGCACTATATTATAAAGTTCCCTGGCGGGTTTGATGTACCTTTGTCAAGTGAGTGTTCCTTCCACGACATTAGCCTCATGTGTGTCAAGTGATTGATCATCCTTGACATCATTCTTTATTTATTCTTATACATTCTTCATCATGTAGTTATTCTTGGCAGTTTGACACAGTGTATTTTTCATGCCTCTCCCTTATCAACATTATGAGGGTATTTCATGTTGGTTCTATTTTCTTCCTTTGTTTGATTGAGTTATTCTATGCATTCAATATTTGTTCCTATATACTAGGTTGATGCAGTGGCTAGTACCTATGCATTTCGGTGAGATGGATCATTTACCATATGGACACTCTTCTTTCATTCCTATTTTGGAGGCTTCAAACATGGTGTTTTTTTCCATATGTGTCTTTGAGTTTCGATATTTTCCATCCTAACTTGAGTAGTTTCATTTGAGGGTGCTCATACAGATTAAAATAGTTTTTTGATAGTGTTTGCAGACTCATGCTTCAGTGTTGTTTTATATGTTCTTTCTTTGTTCCTATTTTCTGGGATATTCTCTAGCTTGGAGGCTTATTTAGTCCTTTTCTAGGCTTCATCTCTTTTAAGAGTAGAGTTTTTCCCATGTAGTTTTCTCTATTTTTCCTCTTTACAACAATTTTTTGTTCTTGTCCATACCTGATCAGGCTTCCTTGCCGGGACCCATTTCCTACTTTCAGTAGTTATTTCTAGGTTTTTAGCTTCTCCGTAATTTTATCTTAAGGGGGGTGTTAGAGTAAAAAGGTATTTTCACTTATTAATTAATTAATTATTCAATTAATTATTAAGTCACATTTTCACTTATTAATTAAATCATTATTGATTTAATTACTAAGTCATCTTTTTATCTTGAGTTCACTTAAGGTAAACTTTAGGCATGCAAAAATTAATTCTTTTATTAATTATTCATCCAACCTAGGTTTCTCCACCCTTCTTAGGGTTTTGATCTCTTTTGGATTATTAATCTCTCTCAGGAATTCCCTCAATTCCTTCTTTGAATGATATTTCCTATTTCTAGACATTCTGAGTTGTGTCTCCATTCTTTTCTTTGTGAGAGGTTATTTTACTGTATGTGATCTTGTCTTATGAATTCTAACAATTATAACATATTTATGAAGATACATATGTGATTTATGATACATATATTTCTATTATATTACTCATATATTTCATGTATTTATTCTTGATCAAATTACAAATGTAATGCTTATGATGCTCAATTGTTGGTGTTGACTATATGTATACATTGTGTGATTTTGTCACCCTTGGTGGAAATAGGTAATTGAGTACAAACATCATCAACACATTTGTTGAGGATTATGCATAGCCTAGATAAAGGAAAGGTAAGGAATAAAAAAATATACAATGATTATGATGACTGCATATTTTTCATGTTGTCTACTGTGTAATTTTTGGCATACGTATCATGTGATTTTTAGTAAAGATAAGATAAATGAATTACATATGCAGGAACCTGAACCCCTTTGATAAAGGATCCTACACAGTCTCATGAATCGATAGGTATAAGTCACTACACCCTGTTAAAACCATTTATTATTTTCTTACTTTCACTTTACACCCATCTTGGAGAGATTTAATAATAAGCCAAGTTTTAGCAATAATATTTTGTCAAAACTTTTTTTTTATAAAAATTTCTAGGAAAACAATTTCTCAGTTTTTCAAACCTTGACATTTGCAAAAAATATAATACACTTATCAATACTTGAGTCCCCAGTTGGGATTATTCAAATTTTAATCTCAACATCAGCTTTAGGGTGGATTTCTTCATCAACATTACCCTCATTTGCAAAATATTAACAAAATATGGTGAACCATCTATTACAACTTCTTGTTCTCTCTCTCCATGGAATCCTAAAATTAATTTCTTCTCACATTAAAAATAGACCCTATACCAACTATCTGTCTCATCTGATGGAGTGCAGGTACCACCAAATAGGTATTTGTCAGATGTGTCTTTCTCAGATGAGAGAATTTCAAGAAATAGAGGATGAAAGTGAGACACGTAGTATGTCTAAAAGATAAAGATCAACTAGAGCTCAAAATATTAGAAGAATATTCAATAAGCGCATGAAACTTTTCCTTTCTCAAGGGGGGTCATGTTCTCATGATGATGAGACCAAAGGTGACATGGAGGTTTCCTTGTGGTACAAACATCTACATAAACAATGGGTACCCAAGGAACTTCCTCCAATAAACATCAATTTTTGTGTTAACAAGAGGATATATCGCATAGTGCCACCATGATCATTACATGGTTTGAGCCTCTTTTCCATGGATGAAATAAATGTATATTACAAAAAAGTTGTTGATTTGATGGAGTATGTTGGACCTTGTTATAATTATAAAAATGAATGCAGATCGTTTGAAATAAAAAAAAGTATGCATAGGTATGCACTCTCAGGAAATAATATACAACGGAAAGATAATGATCAAAGTAAAAGACTGGATATGTACATTGACAGAAGCCCAAAAGAAATAGGGAATATTGTAGGTTTTATAAATAGTAGACGACCTAGGTTAACTAATAATAAACCTAATTGTGTATTCGACGTGCATGAGGGAAATCGTGTATTCATATGTGCGATAAAATAAATAAGTGTAGGGGAAGAGTTGCTAATCGATTGCAATTTAAATCACATAGATAAATAAAATTTACTATCATAGGGGTGGTACAGAATATATAAGAGTTAAACCAACCTCCAATTAATGACTCCAATATATGATTTTTTTATTAAGTTTTTTACTAAGTCTATTGGTTTCGTTTTGCTAACATTTTTATATTTAATCTTTGTCATTGAGTACTCACTGCAAGATGGTACATAGCGACAATTTGAGGGTAACATAGTTGAAATATCCCCTACTTCAGATTCATAAGACAAAAAAGATGGTTATATCATTAAATTTTTAAATATTTAATTCATATATAAAGGAAAAATTTAGGCCTTCTTGTGAAGTAATTTTATGGGGTTATGTTGAGGGCAGTAAAAATGGGATTAGGATCAAAATATTATTAAAACACAAAAAAATAGAATTTGAAGAGAGAAAAAGCCTAATAATTGACATGCTAAACTTTTCAGCCTCGACAATAACAACTAATGCTACTCCATTTTTCATTTTCTAGATTCAATCTTACCATTGGAGTAGTATTGAGATGGGTAACCTCCTCAGAAGCTCCAATGCTTCACTTATGTGAGCATCACCTAGATATAATGAGTGCTAAGTGTTCCATTCATATTCATGAGACATGGATTCTTGTGAACCACTACTCTTGAAACATGGGTCAATGAGTTTAACTCAAAAAATACACAATTGAATGTGATAGCAATATTAAAATTTGACTTGCTATGGAAAATGTCCTCTTACTTACTAAATATAAAGGAATTTAGCTTTAAATGTGTCACATTAACTAGAAAATTGTTAGGAATTTTATTTGAATATCCAACTATGAAGAAACTTGAGGATAGAAGAATCAATATTGAAGATGGGTGTTTCAAGTTTTGATGAGACTACCCTTGCTAGAATAGTTTACAGTCATGGACAAATTACCCAAAGGGTAACCCTCTTCCCAATTACCCACGATCATTTTTTAAAATTACAAAGATCACATACTTCAATCCTGAATTTCAATAAAGTTTCACTTCAAACACAAATATACATTTTGTGAATCTTTCTTACACAGAATAAGCATGATATGAAATGATCTAATAGGTTATGTATACCTTACTATTTGAATCGCCGAACAAGAATTACTTGAAGAGGTGGACATTTTAGTTTTACTTGGTTAGGAAACAAGAAGAGTTGGCTATCATAAAATCTAAGACTCATGGATGAACAAGAACTAATATGACATGTGGGTGTTTCAAATATATTTATTTATTAAACAAAAGTGGGCTGGCCACTATATATATTTATTATATTAACTGATTCAAAGGATCAAATGGGAAAGAATCAGGAAGAAAACCTAGAATCATCACCAGATACAAGAGAGTTTGCAAATTAACCAAAACTAACCTATTATAGTTAGGAGGTGAACTATCCATTGAAGGACTAGTATCATGAGTTTCGACATATATTTACCTAAAATCCAAAGAAAGGATTTACAGAGTGTCTACATTTCGAATACATGTCAAAATTTTACAAAATTGTACCCCTATCCACTAGTATAGATCTATTATTCCATAGCATCATAGTCCTCTTACTGATGAACTACATTGGTGAGCCCAATGCTGACCCATCTTGCAGGAGGAGTAATGGGGATTTGGGTGACCCATCCAACACTATCATCCAAATTCTAATTTTGCATAGTACCCATCACAACAAATTTGACATTTGGTTGAATACCCTGAGTAAAGGGAAAATTGAGGTCTAGGACAAGATTTGGGGTTACATTAGCTGCTAGTTTTGGGGCTTGTATCTGCCAAATTGAGGGTTCATAGGGATAAATTTGGAGACTCGAGGATGTCAAGCATGGCAAAGACTATGCATTTTATATTGGCTTCAGATTCCTTATCCAAAGTCGTGGACACAAGCTGCATAGTATTCTTCATAGAGAGGAAGCTCTATTTTTCTAGGGTTTTCTTAATGTTGTCAAATGCGACCATAAATTCATGCTTGGTGAGTAATTGGTGGTGGGGAAAAAACCCACCTACTAGGGCAGACCCAGACCACAAGTTGTATTTGTGGGTTGCTAACAAAAGCTGATTATCAGAGATGTATTTCAGATGATCTACCTTATTTTCTATCAGAAATAGTAATTCCACAAATTGGAGGAGATCCATTGCATTTGAAAGAAAAATTGATACAACTTGTGATGGAAAGAGAACCTATTTTGTTTGTGGAGTAAGTATGTGTTCTCCAATTACTGGGTGAATGGCTTTGTAGATCATCGGCGTGTGGCAGATGAACATGGCGTCAAGCTGGTAGTCATCAATTCTAGCTGGGAGTTGATCTTTGATACATCTAGGAGGAGAGATATTCTATGGTTTTGAGGAAGCAGCTCTTTGTACAAAATCCCACAAGAATCACATCGCAAAAATTCTCCAGTAACTGGCTCCATCACAAGTATTAATGGTGGATGTAGCTCTATTTTTAACAATGGATGTCGATTACTTCTTTGTTTTCGTGACTACATAAGTGATTTTTCCCTGTTAAAGCAAGAGTTATTGACAATACATGAGGTCTTCCATGTCATTATTTTCATGATGTAAAATCTTAAACCCAACCCAGAAGTGGATCTCTCATACTTTGAATTGATGAGATTCAAGTGCTCAGGATTTGAATGCGCAGTTTTAAGCCATTGTTTCTACTCTGCGTGGGCAGAGGACACATGTGAAACTATTAATCTCTGTCAATATGGATTCCTTGCATACGAAAGAGTAAGATTTTTTATTAGCCATGTGGTTTAATGATTGTTCATAATCCCTTACTTAATGTCACACCTGTTATGTATTTAATCTGTGTTAACTGTCTGTGAATCCCATGTGTTATCACATATGAAGTACTCCACGCAAGGATTGAAGCTTTTATGATTGTTTAACATCACAGGAGATGTTGCTAACATCATTTACCTTTAGATATCCCTTCGGGAATTTGGTTTTGTATAAGAATTACCTTGGTCATTTTGTGCATCTATATCGATTAGAATGAGTCTTTGTAACTCAGGGTTATTACATATGAAATCCTAAGGGTTTATGCCATCATGCTCAAGCCCATCACAACCCAAGTTAGAAAGGTAGTCAGCAACATTTTTCCCTTCTCTCAGGGTATGGGAGATGAAGAGGTTTGAAAATGAGTCTGGTAATATCCAAATTTGTTGGAGGATATACCTTAATTTCCAATTCTGGGTCTCCCATTTGATGCACACATTGATGATGACCAAGGAGTCACCTTTGACATGAATGTTTTCAAATCTTCCTTTTTTTGCTAGAATGAGACTCTGGAATAAGGCTTGTGCTTCTGCAATGTTGTTAGATCCTATAGGAAGTGGTGAGGTTTTGATAGCCAATACAACTCTGTTATGATCTCTAATGCACACACCTATCCTTGAATATCCCAGATTTCCTCTTGAAGCACCATCAAAGTTGATTTTGACAGTTTTAGGCTGAGGGGAAATCCAGTGGATGGAATCCCGACATTGTGTTTTCCTAGTCTAGTCATGTTGTCCCCAGCCAATCGGCACATGAATTCCTTTCCATTCCTGAATAATAGAGTTGTCCCAGCTTGTTAGTACTGGGTTGCATTTAACCCTACTATGGCTTGCATTTACTACTTCAGATATGGAATTTTCCATATTGGTCTGAACTGAATCTAGTGGAGAAGGATTATGTCGGAAGATTATTTTATTTATTTCCCACCACAAAGACCAAACAACTATAGCTGGAATACATTTCCATAAGGATGAGAAGAGTGAATTTGGGTATAATCCTGGCCATGCTTGAAAGAGATCCCGTAATGTGTTGGGAAGGAGTGTAAGGTAGTTCAACTTGCCAAGAACGTATATCCAGCACTGTTGCACAAAATGACACTTAGAAAAAGGTGATCCACATCTTTGAACTCAAGATCACATAGTAAACATTTAAATGGTTGATATAGGTGGAGTTTGTTTAACCGATCGCTAGTGAGGGATCTTTTCCTTAGAGCTATCCAAGCGAAGAAACTGGATTTAGGCAGTGTTATCTGGTTCCAATAGAAGGAGAATGCTCGATGCGAAACTTTGTTTTTTTGCTGCTGCTGATTAATTTTGTATCCCTATTTTATATTAAATACCCCATCTTTAGCTGGATCCCACAATAATCTATCCTCTTTATTTTATAGAAATATGTCTTTGCCTTGAAATATTTGTTTTAGTCTAACTCTATCCAAAGGTGGGATGGGCAACTCATCCGGATCTTTCCAGATTACTTTGTTTGAGATGAGGTATATTGCAGAGACATAATCCACTAGGTATAGTCCCCAAAGTGCTTTTGTGCTTTCCACCAAGTCGTCATGTGGCCTTGATTGGAATAAGGGAGGTGCTCCATTCCATGACTCTCTCCAAAATTTAACTCTATCCCCCGCATTCACCTCCCAATTTATATATTTGGTAACAATATCTCTCGAAGCCATCATGAAGCCCCAAATTGTTGAACCTTTTAGGGGATCCCTAATAGTGAAGATTCTGGAAGGACAAGTATTATCTAAGTATTTCTGCTACATAATTTGACACCATTTTTTCTCTAGATTTAGGTACATTTGCCAGACAAGTTTACCCCCAAAGGCTTTGTTGCGGCTTGATAAGTCATGTATACCTGCCCCTCCCAGAACTTTCACCTTTACCATGTCTTGCAAAGAAACAAGAGGAATTTTCTTTTCTCCATTAATATTTTTTGTTTAGAGAAATTTTCAGAGTATCTTTTGAATGGTCTGAATCACTGAAGGAGGGGCTTTTAGTACTAATAGATAATAGTTCGGGATTTCAGCCAACACTGTTTTGATAAGAATTATTTTCCCTGCTAATGACAACCATTTCGCTTTCCATGCCACAATTCTAGACTTGATTATGTCAATAATAGGCAACCAATGTGTGCTTTTGTTTATTCCCATGAAGAAAGGGATGCCAAGGTACATGGAGGGAAAGAAGACAATTGTAAACCCTAGCACATTTGCAATTCTATTTGAGATAATCTAATTGGTATTGAAGAAGTATATTTTGGATTTGTGGGCATTGATTTTTTTGACCTAAGGCTTCAGTGTACAAGTCCATGACTTGTTTAATTTGTCTAGCCTCTTTAATATTAGAGGCTCCATATAGCAAGGTGTCATACACAAATATAGAATGGGTAATAGATAAGTATGAATCCCCTATTTTTTAACCTACCCAAAGTCCAAGAGCTTGTTTAACATGGATGAATCTGCTAAGAGCTTCAACCATTAATATGAAAAGGACTGGGGATAATGGGTCTCCTTGTCTGATCCCTTGTGTGGACGGAAAGAAGCCCACTGGGAGCCCATTAATTAATACTGAGAACCATGCCCCTAATATGGAAGCTTTGATCCATTTGCACTAGCTATTCGCAAATCCAAATTTTTTTAGTACTTTAATAAGGAAAGTTCAGTTCACTTTATTGTATGCTTTCATCATGTCTAATTTAATGATGAAATTTGTTGACTTGCTTGTGTTGATTGAATGCAAAACCTCATGTGCAACCATTTCTCCTTTCATAGTCTCTCTTCCTCGCACAAGTCCTCCTTGCTCTTGGGAAACTAATTTAGGTATCAGGTGTTGTAGCCTCAAATAAATCGCCTTTGTCATGATTTTGTAAACTGTGTTACATAGCGAGATCGGTCTAACATCTGAGAAAGTTTTATGAATTTTGATCTTGGGAATAATTGCAATGTTGGTGTTGTTGAAATATTTTAACATACCTTTGCTTTTCCTTGACTCCTCTATCACACCTAGTACTTCCCATTTGATGAAGTCTCAACATTCTCGATAAAATAGAGCTGAGAATCCATCAGAACCTGGAGACTTATCCGATGGTAGAGAGAATACTACTTTTTTCATTTCTGACAAAGTGAAAGGGGCCATTAATGTTGCATTATCAGCTTCAGTGATGTTTGATGGGATGCCTTGCATAATTTCTTGTATTTACTAATCTGTAGGCATTGGTACTTGTTTGGAGAATTGAGTAAATTTTCAAAAAATTTGACCCCTTCTTACTGAATACCTTCTACATTTGTCACTGTTGTACCATTGTCTACTTTGTTAATGTAAAATATATGATTTTCTGCTCTGTTCTAAAGTGTCGATGCATGAAAGTATTGTGTATTCCTATCTCCTTCTTTTAGCCCTAATTCTCGGGATTTTTGGCGCCAGTAAACTTCTTTTCTTTTGCACAGCTCTTCCCAATATTGCTGAAGTTGTTTCTTCTTAGCATAGTTGTCTCTATCCATGCCATGTTTGATTGTTGTGTCAAGAATATCTACTAATTATTGTTTGACATTCTCTTTTTCTTTAAAAATATTTTTGAATGTCAGATCATTCCATTTTTTGACATGTTTCTGGATATGTTTCAGTTTGGCTTCAAATTGATGCATTTTGGAGCCTACACACCAGGGTGCACTGATCCACCATTGGCGAATAAGAGATAGGAAGTGCGGGTGTCAGAGCCACATTTTATAAAATTTAAAATTTGGCTGATGCTTGATGCCCTGATTAGTTGCAGGAGCTTGGAAGTGAAGAGAAATTGGAAAGTGGTCTAAACCAGGTGTGGCCAAGATTTCTGATTGGAAAGCAAAGGCTGATAGTTTCCACTCTTGGGATATAAAGAAGTGATCCAATCTTTCAGAAATGAGTGAGAAGTGAGCTCTCTTATTCGTCCATGTGAAGGATCCATTATTTGGTTCTATGTCTAGCAAATTGTTGTCCTCTACAAATTCTAAAAAATCTTGTATGGTTTTCAATGGAGGGAAGATCCCTCTGGTTTTTCAGAGGCTTTAAGAATAGCATTAAAATGACCTCCCATGATGATGCATTGATTTTCTTGGGCTTGAATGCATCGCGTTAAATTCATCCATACTCTTTTCTTTTCAAGGGTTTCCGTAGGACCATAAACATTGATCAAAATGAAAGATAGATCAAAAATTTTGACTAACAGGATTTGAAAGTGATCATTTTGATTTATAAGTTGTCCTTCCACTATTTTGGGGTCCCATAGTATAGCTATGCAACCCGAAGCTCCATTTCCCTACATATGAATAGATTGCCATTTAGTCCATTTTCTAATAGCTTTGTTATAACTTCCTTGTGACAGCTTAGTTTCCTGCATTAATATAATGTTCACCCTCATAGAGTCCATCTCTTGCTTGATTCTACATATTTTTTCAGAGGCATTTATACCTCTGAAATTCCATGAGGCTATCTTCATTATTGACAAGGAGATCCCTTCGATCTCCTTGTCAATCTTTTAGAAATGGAAAATCTTCCATCTAGGGTGGACTGAATACATGTGGCTATTTCCACCTTAGTCTTAGAAGACTTAGGTTTTCTCTCCCTCTTCCTTGGCGTGGGCATTGCCTGATCTATTTGGCATGGTGTTTGGTCAAGTGACAATGTGATGTTTGGATCATAACCTCCCAGAGGTATGTAAATTTCTATACTTTGAGCTTCTTTATAATCCTAAATTGTACTTTCCTCCACCCCACTTATATATTCTAAGTCCATGTTTACTTGATCTAGGCTACCAAATTGCACGATTGAATCCTCAAATGAGGGTTGATCCAGATCTTTTCTCTCAGAAGATATTAGAAACATAAAAACTTCTTGTGCATTGCATTTGTGCATTAGCATTGATTCCCCTTGGAGATTCTAAGTGATTTATGAATTATCTACACTGTGGAATTCGTTCTCTATCTCTTTTATCGCTATTGGAAATTGGGTTTTGTATATATTCAAATTCTCCTTATTCAATTCTAGATCTCTCTGAAAGTGGGGGGGAGTACATTGATAAATATCCTACTATTATTTTCTCTACCTTGGCTAGTGCTCCCTCATCTAGGTCATCTTCATGTATCATTTGAGAAGCCAAGTTGATGATTTGGGCATCTATATAATTCTTGGCTTTGAATGAGACTACCGCCCTTTCATTGAATACCTCCTGCATATCCGGGATTTTGACCATGGATTTTGAATACATTAGATTGTGAACAATACTATCAACATTCTGAATATTTGGATCAGTTTGTTCCCAGCCAATGGTCATTCTCTGCCTCACTTTGTCCTAAAACATGAGTATAAATCATACATCCAAAAAGAAACATATTGACTCTTGGTATGTAAATGTATTGGCTACTATTGCGTTGATGTTTGTAGAGGGCGTATCTAGATTCTGAATGGATGTTTCTCTTTGGGTCTGTTGTTTTAATACCTAAATTTTGCATGTTGCTGGTTCTAAATAGTGGTCTTCACAAACCTGAATGCCAGAATGATATCCCCTATTGCATTGTGATGTGAGATGCCCAAGGTTATTTTGCATTTGATGAACAATTTTAGCACTCTGCAAAACACTATCATGATTCCAAGAACCCCATTTTGAGTTGATCTTAATCTGCTATGGCAGTTGCTTTGAGAAATCAACAAGGACACAAACCCTAGTGTCTTTATGTGGGATTTCAAAGGGAATAAAATCATGTCTAATGCATATGCCAATTTGGTTAGACATTACTTTAATAATTTATGGTTCTTTGTATTCTAGTGGTAGTAAAGGAAGGGCAATCCAGAAGGGAAAGAAATTGCAAGCCGAGAGATCTGGTTTAAAGTTTGGGGTCCAAATCATTGTATACAAACCCAGCCCATGGCAGAACCATCCTTTGTCTTTGTGGATACTATCCCTAAAGGCTACATTCTTGAATATAGCTACAAAGAAACCCAGATCAGCTTCAAGTTGGAAAATGTCTGATAAGCCTACCCTGTTTTCAAAAGCCCAAGCCCTAATCTCCAAAAATGACAAAGTATTGGATGAGAACTTACCGAGAAGGGTTGTTTGCCACAGGAAGCTGACTTACTCCTAGAACATATGTGCTGCTAGAAATATATTAATCATAGCTCATGCATCGTATATATCTTGAGGGGTATCCTTGGAAGTTGTGACACAATCTTTCAATTCCTAAATTTGTTTCAGTTTCCAAATCTATTTGATGGTTTTTTGATTGAAGGGTGCTCTAGGGGGTTTGTTAAATGGGAGAATTTATGCAATCTTCCCGTGTCCAAGTTTTCTGCCCTTGTTTGAGAAGTAGTTATCTGCACTTTCGATAGGCATTTTGTCAAGTTTCCCTGGAGATCCAGGAAGGGTTACC
>MU226291.1:139940-157117 GCA_018584345.1 Thuja plicata
TATTAAGTATTAATATGTACCTATGTATAATTGTATATATTTATTTATTTTTTGTTTCTATATTTTTTTATGTATATTTATTTTTAATATATTTGTTTATATAAGTATGGTTATTTTTGGTGCACCAAGCAACTTGGGCGGCCAAATGGGCCACTTAGGTAGGGTCCAATAAGAGGGGCTTAAGATCTTAGTATTATGATCAAATTTAAAAGAAAAAAGAATAGAGGAGTAATAGTAATTTATTTAGTCATTTTTATTTTTCTAGCCAATTATTTAGTTGTGATTTTATCTAGTGACCAAATAAATCATTTATAATTGTGAATTGTAAAAAAATAGTAGAATTTGATCATTTTTAGTCACATGACTAAAATTTTTAGTCGTGTGGTTATTTATTCACCAAATTCTACTAGTGGCAATTAGTTTGGAGGCTGGTGGCACCAGAGGATGAAGGAACTTCCATCATCACAAGTTAGCTTCTCGATTTGGGATTATGTTCTTCATGATAAACATTTTTGATATTTTTGGTTTCTGATTTTGTTTTTCTTTCTAATGCTGACAAATTTGAAAAATGCATGTCTTGTGAAGACTCTTTTTGGAGACAGGTCTTTGATTTGGTATAGCACTCAATATGGATTGTTGTTCAGCGAGCTTCATAGATGATCAAGAATTATACCCTTTCCCAGTCACTAGAAAATGATAGAGATTTGTTAAATCTCTTAGGGATCATTGTTGAATAATTCAAGACCCTTTGATTCAAGAGTTTAGGACTTAGAGCTTAAGAAAATAAATTGAAGCTAAACCTTTTCGAGTGTCAAGAGACAACTTGATGGAGCCTTTCTTTGTTCAAGACTTACTACTTTAGAAAAATATTGTTTCAAAATATGTATTTGAATCATGTAATCAACATGTTTTGTTATGTAAGCCTTAAGGAGGGTCCCTAAGCCAAGGTGTTTTCTATGTTTTTAGAAAAAATATAATAAGTTGGGGAATGTTGACGTAAATATATTTCATACCTGTATTACATAGTTTGGTTGTATACTTGGTGACTCTTCCGACATTGTATAAAAACACACAATATTATCACATAAATACATCAAACATTTTCTATTCATTGGTTATTTCTTTGAAAAATTTCCTCTTATTATATGATCAAATTTACACAATCTCACCATTCATATAGATGGATAGGCATGCCAAAATATATAAATAACATTATTTATTGGTATAAATTTTTCAAATAAATCAATATGAAACATGTCTATAGTTTATATTTTACATTTAAATATGTGTAATTAGTATGGAGTATACATCAAATTTTATCTTTGAATCCTACCATATATAGCAATATAGGCATTTCAAAAGTGAGATGCACCATCATTCTCACCACAATTTTGATAAGAGAATTCTATTATAGAAAAGCTCTTGAGCCGAGATCTCGAGCGCAAACACTTCCACAAAAGAGAGAATAATATTCATCGATAACTATATTATGTCGGAATGGTTTAAAAATGTACATAAACCTACTTATATAGGAAAGGTGGGAGAGAATTGAGGGCACAAGAAATTCCATGTATCTCAATCAGGAGTAGGTAAGCTCAACTACTTGGGTACAAATAATAATTTCCAACCTAGGAAATATTAAATGATAACTAATATGTTGGTAATCTAAGCTAGACTTAGGCATTGTAAGTAGATAAAAAACTATTTACTCCAACATCACCCCTTAAGTACAACTTAGGGAGAAAAACACATTATGCAAAATGATGATGGTGGGTCCTGGCACCAAGGCCATGTTAGGCACCCATGTACAATGCAATGAAACTAATCTCATACAAACGGAGAAAAGGAGAAAACCTCATGGGACAAAACTCCTCTCCAAAATAAGATAATGTGAATAAACATAGTGATAGGATGATTGATGTTGATAGATGTATGGAGGTATCAACACCAATATTTGCACTCAAAATATTGAAGATGAAATTTATCCAATATAATTACAGTACCATCACCATTATTGTTTTTTTTTATAAAAAGAGTTAAAATTCAAAAGTCTAAAACATAGATAATTAGTAGGGTAGCGTCCACCTACTGTACATGAATTTGTTTGAATGTCTGTAAACATTCTTCCACATCTTTTCCCTCTCCTAACCAATATTTAACCAATTCTCCAAATGTGAATGGCTTGTAACATTGTGGGTGCTCATCATCAATAAAATCAGGGAATGCCTTCAAATCCATGTCCTCTGAAAATCCATTGAAGAAACCTACAGATAAATGAGATTGTTGTCCTTTCACCATCACTTGATGTTTTACATTAAGAACCCTTCCATTACTCCATGCCTGATTTTCCAAAATTCATATAAATGTATAATATCAAAAATATATAAAAGAAAAAGGAAAATAGACATAAAATACTCTTGTGACCTCTTAATCGCAATCCATATAAGGAACAACATATTTGTTGGAGAGAGTTGTATATGATACCTGAAAGCAATCACCCAACATAGAAATGAATGAGTTAGGGATGGGTTTCACATCAATCCAATGGCCTGCCTTGTCACAAACTTGAAGGCCACCACAGTCATCTTCCAGAAGAAGGCTAAGACTGCCCAAATCCGTATGAGTGCCAAGACCAACTGTTTCAATAGATAGCTTAGAGTGCAAATCATACATATTCATATGTAGGAGCACCTTCCCTTGGCCCAAGTGAGTGGCATAGTAGTTTTTCATTCCCACACTTGTAGCAATTAATTGTAGAACTTTATTATACAATTCCATCATCTCGCATGTATAATCTTCCATAGTTTGGTTGTTCCCAAGGCATTCAAATAGAAGAAAAAAAGGATTTTCAACGTTATTAGATTTCCCAAATTTTATATTTCATCATATGAGATTTAGTATCATTATAAAAAAAGGAAAAATCTTTAAAATCAATATTTTAGAATTAAAATCAACATTTTGGATCATATTTTAGAATGTAATATAAAAGTTGATTTTAAAATTCTCATGCAATCAAACATTTTTAGTATGAAAAGGTAAAATGTATTGGATGACATCATATGATCTTTCATTAGAAAGAGAAAAAAAATCAAGAACTATAATCTTTAAAAATGATGTTAAAATTCTCACCATTAAAAAATTTTAGAACCAATGTTTTAGATTACATGTTTTCTATACATAAAGAGAAAAAAGAATCACAAAATATAAAATAAATATAAACTAAAACATCAATACTAAAAAGATTTATGCAATGAAAACAGTATGAAAATGGATCTTTGAAAATGAATAAAGAGGGGGAACCCTCACCAGAAGTTTTCATTTCCATGGGGCCACAGGGTATCAGAGAAGTGTTTGATACCCTGGGGATCAGGAATGCTAGAGAAGGTCATACCCAAGCTTTCATAAAAGGGGGCTCGAGCTATTCCACCTTTACAACCAGCATAAGGAACGAGAGAGACATTTTTCTTCTTTGTCTCTATGGGCAGCTTGAAACATTCCCGGCATGCCTGCTCTGCTTTGAGGAGAAGATCTGGTGCGATTCCATGGTTTATAATTCGAAAGTAGCCCAGTTCTTGGCAAGCTTCTTTTATCGTCTCTAAGCAATATTCCTCCTCTCCCAAGCGAGAGAAATCCAGCACGGGAATATCATCATACTTTGATTCGCACTCGTAAGAATTCATTGCAGGTGCCATTTTAGTCACTGCGATATCCTATAACACAATACTAGCTATTCAATTTCGACCCATTGCTGGCAATGGCGGGTCGGCCTTTTTATAGAGCTTTTAACAGGTACTGTATATCGCATAAAAAAATTAATTAGAATCTCATTCCATACAGTCCTCGCAGGTTTATGCACATTTTAGTGGCGTAAAATGTAACAAGTGAGTTGTTATAAACATTATTATTTAGGTCGGCTTCCCACAGTACACCACCGAATCTACCGGGATACCACGATGAAAGTCAAATCAAGTATGATTTTCAGTTAATTAACAAATACAGGCAAGTGGATATGTTATTGTCTGAATAGAAACCCATCATGAGGCAAATGAATATCTTACTTTCTCGAGAGAAACCCATCACGAGGCAAATGAATATCTTATTGTCTTGATAGAAACCCATCATGAGGCAAATGAATATCTTACTTTCTAGATAGAAACCCATCATGTCACAATGATTATATTATGATGAAACCATGAGTTATGGCGATGATACTCAAAAACTGCTTCTATTTTCAAAGTGAATGAGTTTTGTATTTAATGTACATGTTTAATCATTAAATAATTATTGGTTCTTCATTCTCTTTTCAAAATAGTTTGGATAAATTACATATCATATATTATGAATGAATACACTAAGTAAATTCATATTCATAATTAGTGTTATGTCTCTACTTCAAGGTATTCATGTACGTATACATCATAAGGCTGTATAAAAAAAGTTTAAAATTGTTAGTATAAAGAGGCACTGAGAGGGGGTGTTGAATCGGTGAAAACAGGTAAAGATCCAATTCAATCAAGAACCTAATTATGCTTTTAAACAACTTCCATACAATCAAACATGCAAGTATAACTATGCAATAGAAGTAAAACAATTCAAGCATCTAAAAAGCATAATACATGACACCACTAATTTTATCGTGGAAAACCTTGTAAGAGGGAGAAAACCATGATGAGGATGACGACCACAAATCTCTTCACTGCAGTAAAAAGAGTTTCCCTATTAGGAGCTTACAATACCCCTTAAGGGGCTCAACCGATTAAGAATGACTAGTACCCTGTTATAAACTTACAAATAAACATATTAGAATCTACCTCACTAGAGGATTTAGAACTCCTTCTCAGAAGTCACCCTATTAAAGGATTTATACAATGAGACTTGTTAAATTCCACCAGGCTATTAAGGGATTTAACTTGCTAACATGTTAGAATTAGCCTTTAGAAATGAACTCAAATGACTGATCTGGGAATGATACTACTTTCCTATCAGATCCAATCCAATCCAATCTATAAACCATGGTGCAATATTCTGCCTCTACCTCTGATCGCAACCACCAACAAAATGATATTCAACCCTAAATCACATTATTTAGATTTCCTTTATACTATTGTTTTTAATTCAGGTAAGACATGAAAAACATTCTACAAGTCGGCCCAAAACATTGACCTGACTCATGAAAATCATCACCAATCATTCCAAAATGTATGCCCAAAACCTAATATGAAAGTTTATTACCAAACACCGAAATATAATCAATCGCCTCGATCTTCTGATCATCAAGAACCAATCGGTATCTCAATCAGTTCAAACTAAACACATCACCAAAATACCATCTTACTCAAAACATTGAGTTAACTATCACGGTCGTTAAATTAAACTTGTCTGATCAAAATAAGGATCTAGTAACAATCACACCAACCAATGTGCTCGCTATCTCGATCATCACTCAAAATACTTTTTATTACTGTCTTGATGTTAACCAATCAAAACACTTAGCTTTTTTTTCTTTACCTATCCATCTAGTCGATCAGTATCTGTAACCTATTCATCAAATCTGATAGAGTTTCCATCAATTACAAATGCATAAGCATCAAACACTGTATATCAACACTAAAATTCATTAAAATGCCAACAATCTCCCCCTTTGACATTGATGACAAGACATAGTGAAAATAAAATATACATTATGCATAGACACATAGATGCATAGAATTATTTTGAGTTCTTATGCACTACTTCCCCTTTCATAACTAAACTAGTCCCTTGACTTTATTTTCACTACACTGACCACTCCCCCTTTGACAACAATGAAAAAGGTACATAAATGAATCTTCAAAAATGAAATCATCTTTTCAATGACAGCTTTTCAAAAACATTTCTAAATTGGCTTTGGATGACTCCAAAGAACTCTCCCATGAATTTTTCAAGTGCTCCATGGCATGAATCTATCCATGTAATATAGAAGATAACTCCTCCATAGATTCAAGTGTACTCATGTCAGGTAATCCAAGTGTTAACTCTAAATCTTAAACATTTTGTTGCATTACATCAGCGGTAGGAATAAAATAAGTATGTAACTCTAGTAAAGTAGTGATTCTATTACCTTGTTCTCCTTGTACTGTCTTCATCTTGTGATTTACAACCTTAACTTTTGATCCATAAGTGGTAGCTAAATGTGAAATGGTATCAAAACTAGCAATTAAAGACTTAATCTCATGTTGAGCTTCACTTCTCTTTAGCTCCACATCGTGGGTAAACAATCAAAATGAAAAACTTTAGCAAGTAAATTTCCAACCTCTTCAAATTTTACTTCACCTGGTTTACATGATGCAATAGTATCCATTAACTTATCAGTCCTCTTCTTTTCATAATCTATATTTTCTCTATTCATGGCAAGTTCCTCCAAACTAGTAACTTTCTCAGTGATGGCGTTGATCAAAGTATCCATTTGCTCAATCGGTGTAGCATTAGGATCATAGTAAACTTTAGGTAGAAGATTTGCAATTATGTCTCTAGTTGAGTGAAGTACTTGTTCCTTTTTCCTTTCTTGTCTAATGTTTCCCCTTTTAGCTTTCAAATTTAGTATCTCAGGTATTCTCATTAATTCACTAGGCCTCATTTTGGTAACATTAATAGGTCCTTGTATGACCTCAAAATCCTCATTTCTAAATTTATCTTTGATTTCTTCCTTAGGAATATCCATATCCTTGTTCTTCTTATTGAAATTTGAACTTCCACTGAGATCGAATTTCCTCTTTACTGAATATGCTACAACATCAACTTCATGAGCTTCATTCATTTATAAATTTATCTGTGATTTCTTCCTTAGGAATATCCATATCCTTGTTCTTTTTATTAAAATTTGAACTTCCACTGAGATCCAATTTCCTCTTTACTGAATATGAGATGCAACATCCACTTCATGAGCTTCATCTTTCTTTCCATCATCACCTGTCTGTCTAACTACATCAGTTACAATAGGTATCAACACCTCTTCAGTCTTATCCTTATGTGCTTCCTCTTGTCTTAGCACATCTTCAACTTCAATAGTAGGAGCTATTTTTAGAGTATTAGAAGGTATATTACAAATAATTTCTTCAATCACTTGTTCAGTTGTGAATAAATCATCTATTATTATCTCTTCAATGGTAGCCTCTTGTGTTTTTTTCTCCTCTTGAGCATAATCCACTGGGTCATCTTCTTTCTCCAATTTCTTCTTCATGATATCAAGAGCCTCATCATACATTGCCTTTGATTCACCAATGAGTATTCTGCATACTCTACTTCTTGTTCAAAATTCAAGTCTAATAACCTCTATTTTTATCTTCACTTCTTCCATCAGTAACTCATTTAGGTGCATTCTCTGACGAACATTTCAGACGAACCATGGAATGGGATTTCTTATGCTTTGTCAAATTTTACAAGGCAAATTTGATTTTTTTTAACATTTCCCGTTTTCATCAGAACTCTGACGACAGACAAGTATGTTGAAATCACTAGCTCATTTGTGTGCATTTTCTAATGAACATTTCCGATGAGCTATGGGATTTATTTTTCTTTATCAGATTTTACAAGACAAATTTGATTTTTTTCAAAACATTGCGCAGGAATTCCTTATAATACCCGGGCATAGTCAAAAAATTGGTCGGAGGAACAATCGAGACAGAGGTGCATGTGAGGCCTACCCCAGCCAGACATAGACAAGCACAATCTTTCACTTATATGTTCTCCATTCAATACCAAATTTTTCTATACTCAGACTATTGGGACACGTATATTACTTTATGGCTATCTTGAATCCTTTGCTTGTATACAACACATGATTATCTAATGAGACAATCTATTAGATACTTTGTGTAAGTGATGTAGATTTCCATTTAGGACTTAGTTTTGATGGTTTAGTAGATTGGATTAGTATGTGCATGTTAGATAATATCAGTATGCATATTTATTAAGAGTTATATTTATGCATATGCATTAGATGGAGATATTGTTTAAATTCAATAAATCATTAATGCAAATATGAGTGAATGCATGTTTGATTTATATTATCTATCTTGATATTTTTATGTGTTGATTTATTGGACCTACTGATGTGTGCAATGAGTGTGTAGAAAAATTGACCATGGTACTAATTGGGGATTCAGGAATGGACCTATGTGAAAATAGTGGTGCTAAGGTCCTGTCTATAAAAAGAGACCTTGACCTCAATGTATAGTGTTTTTTCATAAATGTATGATGCATGAATGTATTCAATTTGTTTTACTAAATGTGTAAATAGGTCATGCCATATGCCATTTTGTTGTGTCACTTGAAACATGTACACCTTGTGTGTTGGCATGGCTACTGAATGTGACCAAAATAGTCTTAACTTCACCCAGGAGTTACCTAGTATAGTCCCTATGCTTACCCTAAGGTTTAGGAAGATAAGATTGAATCAAGGAAGATAAGGATGAGTGAAGAGAGAATAGATTGAGTCTTAGGGATTGGATTTTCGTGAGTTAACCTTGGGTAAAGTTTAGGAGGGTCTTTTGGGCTCCCAGAGAGTACTAGGGTCAAAATTAACTACCCCATTTGGTACCATAGGGGTTAGGGGTCCTTTTCAGCCCATTAAGAGCCTTAAAAATAATTTATGACTCCCCTAAAGTCACCATTTAGGGAAGTGGCGAATTTTGAGAGTTGGAAGACTTTGGATAAGCCATCCTTTCATTCCTTACAAGCATTCAACTCCATTTATGGACAAGGAAGGCAAGTGGGGGAAGTAGATGGATTATGGTCTCTCCTCCATTTATGACTCCTGATATTTTATGAAGAATTCCTATATAAGGAAGGGTTTAGAAGGAGCTTGGGTACACACCCACTCTCTACTTTTAGAGACAGATTCATTTTATAAGAGTAAGTCTTGACAGGAGGAAGGATGAGAAGGAGAAGAACTTCACAAACCTCCTTGCATTTAACATAGTTTGGATTTGAGGTGAGGTTCCTAGTTAGCATAGTTTAGAGTAGTTCTTGCTTGGATATGTACATAGCTTGAGGAATCCATGGATGAAATTTATTTTATTGTTTTCAACTTCATGAGTTTTTATGGCATTTTTGTGTTTAGTCTTTTGTTTTCTTTGTAATTATTTGTATATGGGTTTCTTCAAGGCATACTCACCATTGGGAGGGTTGAGTAACCTTGAAGGGTTGAAAGTTACTAGTCTACCCAAGTAGTGTAGAGTCTCCCATGTGTGGAGTGATGTACATGGGTATATGGGTGCCCATGATGCCAAGAATGCCTAAAAGGAATTTGGGGGTCATGAGGAAAAATTGGAAGGCTTGAAGCCATGACTAGAAGAGAAAGATAAAATTACTCCAGTTGTTGTGATATGGCATGGAGAATGAAGATATAATTTGTTCATGAGTCCTTGTGTGGCCATGGAACAAGAATATGGAAGTGGTAAGGGAATTTTGAGCCCATGTGTGGCCTATTCCTCTTGTATGTAATTTTATTATTGGCTTTCTCCTCTTTTGGTAGTCCTCTTTCACCCCTTAGTTTCATGTCTCTTGGAGACCTATGTATATACAAGTGGGAATTTGAGTATTTTTTGTGGTCAAGTTTTCAGAATTCATGGTTGTTTGTATGTATGTTCCCATTACATTCTTGTGTCCCCTGCTTGGGGGTGGCCTAAAAGGGCCTAGGTTGGGAGGTGAGCCTCTATGGTCATACCCTTATCTTTTTCAGGTTTTGGAAAGCTCCTAAAAGTGTAGATGAAGCTTTAGTATTTTTGTCTCAATATCATTCTCATAATCATTTCAGTTTAAGTTCCTCCCTTGTAAATTTGAAAGGAATGGAAATTGTATTTTCCCCTTGTTGTAAGGCACATGCATTTTGAAAGGCTTGTATTGAATACTTGTCATTAAATAAGAAACTGAAGCTAGATTTTCTTTAAATCCCTATTGTAAAAAAATCTATCTTTAAGCTATTGGGTTAATGGATTATGTAGAGAAGTATGAAGATGTTGATGAAAATTATTCAATTGTGTATTTTCATTGATGTTACACATGTATATGCACTTATGTAGCGATGTTACACAAATGTATGCATCTAATCCAAGCACAGTTAGTGTATGCCAAGTGAATCTCAGTGTTTTTCGAGCTCAATCGGGTATTGAAGAAATTCAACTCTCACTAAGTTCACCCAGGCATTATAGTGAATATCAGGAATTGAAGAATTTCAGTATGGACTGAGTTAAACAGTTACTGTCAGCCGACTAACAGATGATTACATTATATTTTTAATTTGTTATATGAAGCCAAGAGATTTGAGTTTTATTGTTTATTTGGAGGGTTATTGAGGTCGACTTGAATCAACAAAGATAGTTGCATGTACAATCAGGTCAATCCATTGTTACTTTCTAACAATTATAGCAGTGATTTAAATCTCTTAATAGAGTGGACTTAATAGTCTTTTTTAAATCCTCTCACAAGGTGAAATTTCTATATTGAAGTGTTTGAAGACCTCTAACAAGGCCACTCCTTATAGGATGATTAAATCCTCTAACAGGGTCACACCTAACAGTGTGTTTTGTAACCTTTAACAGGGTTGGGTCCTAACAAGGCTCACTTCAGAAGAGTGAAAAACAGTAACTAGTTGCAATTCATGGGTTTTCCCAGATTGGGTTTCCACATTAAATCTTTGTGTCATCTTTTTTCATGCTATTTACTTTATGCTTTATGTTTCTACACATAATCTCTAAAAGATAATTACTTTGAATATCTCAACAAAGATTGGTTCTCCAAGTTACAAGATAATATCTTCATTAACCGAGTGACAGTGATATATTATTTAAGACATCTAAGGGACTTGGATTTGTTTTTTGTAGTAACTGATTCACCCCTCCCCTCTCAGTTACTTATCTCATTTCCAACAATTGGTATCAGAACACCAAGTGCTTACAGGGAAGGTTTAAAATCCTAAGCTAAAGATCAAATATGTCTTACAAAAGGGAGATCCCCAAGCTTAACAAAGACAAATTCAAGACATGGAAGGAGCTGATGAAGCTACATTTATCTACTATTGTAGATGGTGGTTCTCAATTCCTTGATAAAAAGTGTGTGGAACCACTGGTACCTTTGACTGTGTAACAGATGGTGGACATGAAGAATCATAACATAACGATGATTGATATAGCTTATTCACTCAGCTACTTGGAATTTGATGAAGTCAAGGACTGCCCTACTACCTTTGATATGTGGAAAAAACTACACGATTCTCATGGAGGAGATGAAAATGTAAAGAGAGTCAAAGAAGAAAGTCTCAAAGGTCAGTTTGATATGATGAAAATGAAAGAAGGAGAAAACATTACAAAATATAGTGAAAGAATTGATAAAAGAGTAAGTGCCATCAGAGCTGTAGGTGGAACAATTGAAGACACAACGGTGGTTAGTAAGGTATTGAGAAATTTACTTCCTATCTATGCAATTAAAGTTTCAGCTATTCAAGAGATGATGTGCAATAATGATATATCCTTAGATGCATTGTTTGGAAGGCTATCATCTTTTGATTTGGACAATTTTTACAATTATTCTCCTAACACAAGCAATCTTGAGTCTACATTCAAAGCTAAATTAAACCTTGGAAAGAAAGATAGATACTCTAAAAGTAAACAGATTGAAGGTGATATTGATGATGAATCTGATGACAAAGATATGAAAATCATTGAAGCACTACTTGCAAAGAGAGATACCAAAAGGAAAAGGTAAATACAAAGGAAGAATACCATTGATTTGTTTTTCATGTAATGAGGTTGGTCACATTGCTACTAAGTGTCCTAACAAAGATGAAAAAGATGAGAGAAAGTTCAACAAATATAAAAGAAAGAAAGATTTCAATAGTTACAAAAGCTGCAAGGACAAAGGTAAGAAATCTTGTTATATTACTAAAGATTCTAATAGTGATGGAGATGAAGATGAAATGGTTTACATTGCTATTAAGGTTGAGTCAGATAATGAAGATGATGAAAAGACTTCATTGTTCTCTCATATTAGAAAAAATGACACTTGGATAATTGATAGTGGTTGTTCTCACCACATGACTGGTGATAAAACAAAATTTGAAACTCTTGAGCACTATGATGGTGGGAGTGTCAGTTTTGGGAATAATAAACCTTTCTATGTGAAGGGTAAAGGTTGTATTTCTCTAAATGAAGGAATTAAATGTGATAATGCTTATTGGGTTGAAGGACTAAGGAGAAATCTAATAAGTGTGGCACAACTAAATAACATTGGTCTCAAGGTAGAATTCATGAATGGTAAGGCCAAGCTCCTGGATGATAAAGAAACCTGGTCAAAACTGGAACGCAAACAAAAGGTAATCTATTTTATCTTGATCTCAATGAAAATTCATGTTTTATTGCACAAGTAGAGGAAATCTCGTTATGGCATTAAATTTTGTTTCATGTGAACTTTGACAACCTGGTTAACATAAGAAAGAACATAAGAGTAAGAGGTATTCCTATTTTAAAGAAACCTAAATTGGCAACATGCAAACAATGTCAAATTGGGAAAATGAGCAAATCTAGTTTCAAGAGAAAGAACTATAATATTGAAGAAGTCTTGGAATTGGTACATGATGATCTGTGTGGACCAATTGGGACAATAAGTTACACTGGAGAGAAGTATTTCATTCTATTTGTTGATTATCATTCCAGAATGATTAATTTTATGTTTCTTAGAGAAAAATTAGAAGCTTTTCAAAAGTTCAAATGGTAGCTTGCCAGAGATGAAAAGGAAATAGGAAAGAAACTGAAGTGCCTAAGATCTGATAGAGAAGGAGAATTTGTTTCTAATGAATTCAATGAATTTTTCAATGAAAAAGGAATCAAGAGACAATTATCTACCCCTGGTACACCATAGAAAAATGGTAAAGAAAAAAGAAGAAATAGATCCATCATGGATTGTGCAAGAACCTTAATGATTGAAAAGAATGTTGTTACCAAATAATGGAAGGAAGCCATCAGAACTGCAATTCACATCTTGAATAGAGTTTGACTAAAGAAAGGTACTAAGAAGACACCTTTTGAATTATGGTATGGCTATAAACCTAATGTTCATTATTTCAAAGTATTTTGAAGTAGATGTTACATCTTAAAGGAAGAAAGAAATGGAAAATTTGATGTAAAAGGAGATAAAGGCATATTCCTAGGCTACTCTTGTAAAAGCAAATCATATAAATGTTTGAATATTTCTACTCATAAAGTCATAGAAAGTGTACATGTAGACATTGATGAGTTTGTAGAAACATGTGAAGCAAAAAGTAGTAAAGAGCCTGAGGACTACAAAAAATTTGTCTATTATAAACCTAATACTATACCTAAGATACAAGAAATCATAATTGGAAAGCAATATTGTTAGCCATTGAATTCATCAGTGCAAACTGTGTTACAACTTGTGAAACCTATGCTGCTAGCAGAGAAAACCGAGTCTCAGATAGAGGAACCCGAGCATTGGACAGGAGAACAAGACAAAATATTTGAGTATGGTGAACATAGTGGAGCAAGCCCGGAATCAAGAAGGTAGGATCTTGTACTTGCCAAATATGTCAGAAGGCATCATGCACCTGAGAAAATAATTGAAGCTCAGATAGAAGGTATATGAAAAGGAACAAAATTAAAGGTAAATGTTTTCTTAGTGAAATTTAACCTAGATCTATCAATGATGCATTGAATGATGAAAGTTGGATAAAAGAAATGAATGAAGAGATTGAGCAGATAGAAAAGAACAAAACCTGGACTCTTGTACTTAGACCAAAAGACAAGAATTTAATTGTTACTAAGTGGGTTTTTTAGAAACAAGATGAATGAAAAAGGTGAAGTTTCTAGAAATAAAGCTAGATTAGTATGTAAAGCATATGCTCAAGAAGAGGGTATTGATTATGGAGAAATGTTTTCTCATGTGACAAGACTTAAAGGAGTCATAACTCTTCTGGCATATGTTTCACGTAAAGGATACAAGGTATATCAAATGGATTTAAAGTCTACATTCTTTAATGTTATCCTTGAAGAAGAAGTCTATATTGAGCAACCTGAAGGTTTTGTAGATCCTAACAATAGGAATATGGTCTGCAAACTACACAAAGTGTTGCATGGAATAAAGCAAGCTCCTAGAGCCTGGTATGAAATACTACATGGTTACCTAGTAAGTATTGGATTTTGAATAACTAATGATAATAGTATCTTGTACATCAAAGAAGGCCCTAAAGACAAGATGCTATTAGCAGAGAGATTTGTTGATGATATATTAATCACTCGATACTATGATTTATGCAAAGCATTCTCTGTAGCTATGAGTAAGGAATTTGAGATGTCTATGTTTGGTGAAATCAAATTATTTGTTGGTTTACAAGTTCATTAGATGAAGGATTGTATCTACATTAGTCATTTAAAATACATCAAAGAGATATTGAATAAATTTTGAATGGAAGATTCCAGACCAGTTGGGACACCTATGTCTATTGGACATAAGTTTTCTAAGGATAATGATTCAAAGGAGGTAAATAAGACTACCTACAGGTTCGTGATTGGTACACTACAATATATTGTTCACACTAGACCTGATATTGCATTAGCAGTTGGTATTGTTGTAAGGTTTCAGCTAATCATAGACAAAATCATTTGATGTCTATCAAAAGGATTATGTGATATCTTAAAGGTACTGAAGATTATGGATTATGGTATAAGAAAGGAAGAAACTTTGACTTGAGGACTTTTACCGATGCTGATTGGGAAGGAAGTGTTGATGATAGGAAGAGCACAAGTGGTGGAGCATTCTTTCTTGGAAAGAGGTTAGTTTCTTAGACTAGTAAGAAACATAACTGCATTTCTTAGTCTACAACAGAGGCAGAGTATGTTGCTACAGTAGTCAATATTTTAAATATCATATGGTTCAAACAGTTGTTGTCAGGTATGAAGCAAGAAATCAAAAAACCAGTTATTATCTATTGTGACAACACTAGTGCTATTAACATTTCGAAGAACCCAGTGATGCATACCAAGACCAAACATATGGCAATAAAGTATCATTTCTTTGAGAGAATTGGTTCAGAACAAAGAAGTAAGGTTGGAATAAGTGAATACTAAAGAAAAAGTTGCATACATTTTCACCAATCCTTTAACTAAGGATGCATTCCTGTATCTCAGAGGAAATCTAGGGGTGATTCCCCAAACTGAGGCTCACTAAAGAATAGTTTAGTGATGCATCAACCGAGCTAAAGAAAAGATCAAACATTACAAATATGAATCAATACATTTAGGTACATTACAACTTCATTGGATATGTCAGTTGGTATCTTTGGCATTGGGATTTCAAAGAGGGAGAGTTTATTGATGTCACGCTAAAGAAATTATAAAAAGAAAGATTATTGTTGATAGAGGAAGAAATTTTATTCAGAAACAGAGATTGATGTAAGAGGGAGAATTTTATATTTCAGTTACTGTTGACAGAAATAGTTTTATGGATGTAAATCAGAATGAAGCTAAGGAAATTAATAAAATTTGATTCATTTTACTATTGCTCTAAAATTCTTTGTATTATGACATTTTTTGTTGCCATCAATGTTAAAGAGGGAAATTTTTTATGACAATTATTCAATTGTGTATTGTCATTGATGTTATACATGTATATGCACTTATGTAGTGATGTTACACAAATGTCTACATCCAATCCGAGCACAGCTAGTGTATGCTAAGTAAATCTCTGTGTTTTCTAAGCTTAGTCAGGTATTGAATAAATTCAGTTCTTACCGAGTTCACTCGGGCATTACACTGAAGGTCCAGCATTGAAGAATTTTAGTATTGACCAAGTTAAACAGTTAGTGTATATATATATATATATATATATATATATATATATATATATTAGGTCAAGTTTGGATTGAATAGTATGGTGATATATGATTGAATGTGGAATTATGATATGAATAGAAAAGGAGAAATTAGATGGGATTCTAATCAAGGATAGATCACTAGGACAAAGATGCAATAGAATATTTGATCATTGAGGATCCTGTTTACAACTAGAGCAAGATCTAAATCAGCAAAGAAAGTTGCATGTACAATCAGGTCAATTCATTGTTACTTTCTAACAATTGTAACAGTGATTCAAATCTCTTAACAGAGTAGACTTAACAGTCTTTTGTAAATCCTCTCACAAGGTGACATTTCTATATTGAAGTGTTTGAAGACCTCTAACAAGGCCACTCCTTACAATGTGATTGAATCCTCTAACATGACCACACCTAACAGTGTGTTTTGTAACCTTTAATAGGGTTGGCTCCTAATAGGGCTCACTTCATAAGAGTGAAAAATAGTAACTAGTTATAATTGGTAGTTTTTCCCATATTGGGTTTCCACGTTAAATCTTTGTGTCATCTGTGTTCATGCTATTTACTTTATGCTTTATGTTTCTTCACATACTCTTTAAAAGATAATTAGTTTGAATATCTTAAGAAAGATTGGTTCTCCGAGTTACAAAAAAAATATCTTAATTAACAGAGTGACAGTGATATATTATTTAAGACATCTAAGGGACTTGGATTTGCTTTTGTAGTAACTGATTCACCCCTCCACTCTCAGTTACTCATCTCATTTCCAATAGAAGAAATCTTCAATTTTATGGCTTAGATAATGACGTTAGACCATTAAATTTCCTATTGATTCATTTTGTGTTTTATAAAATTATAGTTCAAAGGAAATGACTACTCCTTTCATAGATAAATTCTTTACTTAGTCTTCAAAAATAGAAATGGATTTATGTCTCAAATAAAGTGCATGCCCCTTAGTCGAGGGATTTAATAAATAGTATGATTAAAAATAAATATTTCACCTAATTGCAAACTAAATTTAGTGTAAGAATGTTTCATGTTACAATAAGGTTAAAATACTAATAACCAACCCTTTTAATGTAATAAATCCCCTAAAATGCATTATTTGGAGAATTAATTTATCCTAAAGTTTCTATAGTATTAGTCGAAGTTTACCTTACATATAACCCATAAAACAATGTTTCTTTTATATATCTATAGTTGCAAGTGTTAAAATC
The DNA here is from genome assembly GCA_018584345.1 of Thuja plicata. Taxonomy (NCBI): domain Eukaryota; kingdom Viridiplantae; phylum Streptophyta; class Pinopsida; order Cupressales; family Cupressaceae; genus Thuja; species Thuja plicata. The sequence goes on from MU226291.1 coordinate 157,017, forward strand.
TCAAGGTCACCTTTATTAAATAATCTCATTCTTATGTTTGAAAAACATGCTTAATCCATATGAAACATAGTAATCTTATGGTTAGTGTAATTATATATATA
>MU226291.1:157179-192167 GCA_018584345.1 Thuja plicata
GTAGTGCCCTTTAAAAAAAATAATAATATATTTTAGCAACAAATATGGGGGGGGTGAAACTCCACCCCCATTTCCTTCTATCCACGGGCTACGGTGCCTTGCGGCTTTACCTTTCGCAGAGGATGGCGATGACGGCGGTGGCCGCACCACCCCCACCAACTATGGAACACAGTGGGGAGAGGTGTGGGGTCACACCGCCTCAACCTTCCATCTGTGTAGAGCACCGCCTTGCGGCCACTTCCTCCCCTCTGCTCCATAGCTAACCCCACTCTCGTCCATCATCCATCGTCCTTTTCTATCTCCACCTCTTTGCTTCCCTTGGGTGGCTCCGCCTCTTGCGGCCACCATGACCCAACCTCCGCCCGACTTAAAACCTCGTCTTCACTACGAGAAACATACTCAGCACTACCTCCTCATTTCATCAACCACTTCATCATGGGCATGGCTATGGTTTCAACCCTACCCCTCTGCCATTAAAAACATTATTATAATATGAAGTTGGGAATTTAAAAAAAATTAGTAAATGGGAGAATTCTTATTGATAAGTTTTTCCTTAGAAGAGATTTGATTTTTTTTTGTGATTTGATTCTTAATGGATGTCCAATTTATTAAGTTAGTTTTCATAGTGGTTTTATTTGACTTTCAATTAGAATATCTTGGAGGCTTCTAGTAAATAAGAAATTAGTATAGAATATGGTTGGAATCAAATTGGAGTTAAATTGATTTAGAAAATATATTCTGAATTTACAATTTTATAATGTAGAAAATTGTTGCATTCAACTCTATAAGAACATAGACTCAACAGTCCTCTAGAACAACTTTAATAGAGTTTTAGTATAGTTTTTAATATTAGAGTTCTTCAGTTAGGATTAATTAATTGGATCTTAGGGAAATTAATTACCTTATATGTATTAGCAATAAAATATATATAGAGTTAATTAATTCATCTCGTTAAAGGCTAATCATCAGAGTTTAAATGTTAAATTGATTAATTTATTGGGATACTTTAGTTATTAATTATAATATATTTTACTGAAAACTAAAGTAAGGATTATTCTATTAATTGAAATCTAATGTAATTTAAATGCTACTAAATTTAGATTAGATTTCTCTTATCATTAAGTTCTTAAAATTGAATTTAATTTATTTTAAATATGGGTATTGGAGAACGTACTATTAGAATTTACTAATTAATGGAGATTATTGAATTAATTAAAAAGGAGTTTGAAATTGAATGTATGGTTGATAAAGGGTAGTAAAGGTGTTATAAATTAAGTTTAAATCAATTAGTTAAATATCAACTATTTTTTAAGTTAACTATTTATTTTGAATGTAATCGATTTATACTATATCAAATTAAATTCCATTGGTAGATTTAAAGGGATTTTCCTTAGATATGTTTTATTAATGAATTTAAACAAAATAGTATGAAAGTAATTAAGGTCAAAATTAAAATATGTTTAGTTTTTTTTTTTTTTTGGGCAAAAATGGCTGTGTCATTGATATATTAAAATTAAAATAAAGACCTATTTCAAAGGCTCAGGAGGGAAACAAACAGGGAAGAAAACCTTCCTTGCTTGCCATTACATTCATACAAAATACAAATCGAAGCCATTAGAGGCTCATAATAGTTAAGCTAAAAGCTAAAGCTTCATACAAACAAAAAGCTGACATCATGACTACAGAAGTAGAGAAACGTTTCCTCGTTGTACAAAAAATGACAGAGGCAGAATATTTACCCTCTCCAGCCTATCTAGTAAAACAAAACAAAAAATTTATATGCTGCCCATTTTACCAGAATCAAGGACGAAGATACCTCAATGATTACAAAAAAGATAAACCCCCAAAATGGATTGAAGACCAAACTACCTTGTGCGTTTTGTTTGTTCCTTTCTGCGCCCAGACGTGACTGATGGTGTCTGAGAGGTTGACGCCACTGGAGAAATATCATCCGAGACACCATCTACATAGGAAAGCACCGTTGCAAATCTGTCAAACAACAAGAAAGCATTCGCTACCATTCCGCTCGGCAGAATGTCCATAAACTTTATTATTTCTTTTCGTAGATTTCCAATGTCTTTGCCCTACAAAGCGAGCTTTAAAACATCATATAGACGGACAATTTCCTTTTTAGTTTCTAACTCTATCGGATGGAAGAGGCTGCCTACCCAAGCCATAGATGTCCGCAGCTGATATCTGTTTAATGCTTCTTGAAGGTCTTCCACCGAGACAAAGTCTTCTTTAATTACTTTCTTTGTCATTTTAAAGAAGACATCGAAGTCTGGCAGCAAATCATACCAGTTCGAAAGTAAGACCGAAACCAATTGCGTATGAAGGAGATGTCGAGGAGCATTAGGCAATGTGATACCGTTGCCCATAATCCCTTTAATTGCATCCAGTACAGGTTCTGGCAGCTGTCAGAACATGAAGTTCATCTGTCGTCTGAGATATGGACCTGAGATTGGGTGCTCCCAATGCTGTACTCTCAGAGTGATTCTCATATTAAGATCTCTATAATCCATCTTTTAATCAGATAAAACTCCAGATTGCATCCCTTTCTTTGTCTTGATAGGTCCAAAATGACCCTATTGTGTGTGATAAATATGCCCAATTTTAATGAGTAGGTCATGTTTGGTCAAAGTGGCTTTTCACGGGGAAAGGGACGGCATGTGTTATGGATTTTGATAATCTGGGAACCTTACTCTGTATCGATAAATACATTTATTGTGGGCATATTTTGCCTAATTTTCATCTTTCTTGGCACGAATGTGATATTTTGGATCTCCACCATCTCACCATTATACCAAAGTGCATTGAATTCACGTTTTCCTTTCATTATTCCCTGTCCTAGTCACTTGTGCCAACACCTTGCGTGCTGATTTGGGTGACCTCTGTCAAGTTACCAAGAACAAAAAAATCTTATGATGTCATGATTTAACATGTTTATGTCCTTTGTGACAATTTGATCACCTTCAACTGTCACATTCACACTTGCTTGTCTTGCTCACTTTAAATATTACATTCTCCATGGAGATGTTCTAGTATCTCTGACGTATGGACATGTATACATTCTCTCTCCCAGTCCATCATGGTGCTATTAGCCCCCAAGCTCACTAGCCAGTCGGCTAGTTTGTTCCCTTCTCTATAACAATGGGATACCATGTATGAAGACAATTCTGAGAGAATAGTGATCACTTCTTGTAGAGTATATTTGATTTTTGAGCTAACCATCACTTTTTTGGTCAGATATGAAGTTATTAGGAGAGAATCACCCTCAATATGAAGGTCTTTAATGTCCAAATGACATGCTGATCTAATCCCACATAGAAGTGCCCTTGCCTTGGCCATATTGTTCATGCCATTTGGCAAGGTACAATATGTAGCTAGTATTATTGATTTGTCTGGTTTCCTCAAAACAAAAACTGCACCACTTTTCCATGGGTTGCCTTTACTAGCTCTGTCAAAATTTAGTTTAATTTGTTTTGAGTCATGGGGTGTCCATTTAATGTCTTTTTGCATTGTTGTTTTTGGAATATTTCCAATTAAGACTCCTGAAAATGGGATGCAAATCTGTGGCCATCGTGATAATATTACATTGTCAAATGACATGGAAGTTGAATAGATCTTTTTTTCCCTCACCACATGTGCATTCACCATTTCTGATGTGAATTTCTCCACCATGTTGCAAACCACATTTATAGGAGAGACTTGTTTTCTAAATATCCTCTTGTTTCTTTCCCACCAAATACACCAAACTATGGCTGCCGGAAGGACTCTCCAAATGCTTGAGAAAAAGGATTCCTGATGTAGCAAAGGCCATTGTTGAAGCATTGATTGTAATGAGTTATGAAGTGGACCACTCCATCCTAGTTTTCCTAGGGCCCATTTCCATATTTCTTGTGAGAAGTCACATTTAAGAAGGAGGTGATTTGTGTCTTCAATATCTTTTCTGCATAGCAGGCATGGGAAAGTGTCCATAATCCCCAGTCTTTTAAGCCTTACACTTGTTAAGATCCTATCTTGGATAGAAAGAAAGAAAAATACTCCAATTTTTGGAAGTATTACGCTATGCCATGCAAAATTAAGAATGGAGTTAGGTAATGGAGGTGCTTGTACAAGAGAGTGATATCCTACTTTGATTGTATATTTTCCTATCTTACTATTCGTCCATAATAATCTTTCACAGTCACCATTGATAGATATAAATCAAGAACTTAGGATATCTTGCAGCTCTTGTTTCTCCAACTGTGAAATTTGTAAGTGTGAAAGGTCTTTCCATTGTACTTTACCATTTTGAAAAAATATGTATTCTGCGACCTTATTTACCCAATGTAGCTCAAGAATTTGTTTAGCTCTTTGTAAATTTGGGGTCGTGTGTAGCTGAGGGTATCCATTCCTTGAATCCTGCCAAAACAAAGCTTTATTGCCCGAGTTTATTTGCCAAGAAAGGTTAGGAAGGCTGAACGCTTGGCTTTTGATAATAAAGTTCCACATATCTAACCCACTCGGGGAGTTTCTAATTGAGAAAATTATCTCTGGGTCTTCTGAGTCTAGCTATTTAGCTCTGATTATCTTAGCCCATAGAATTTTTGGGCAATCGTAGATTTTCCAGGCCAGCTTTTCCCCTAGGCTAAGGTTCCTTTCCTGAATTCTGTGGAAACCTAGTCCCCCATTCTCTTTTGGTTTGCAGAGATTTCTCCAAGATACCAAGGGTATTTTTTATTTTTCATCCAAATTGCTTTTCCAGATAAAATCTTTCATAAATTTTGAGATTGTTTTCATCACTCCAGGAGGTGCTGAGATTACTGACATAATGTAGTTTGGAATGGAGCTGAGAACTATTTTAGCTAGCAGAATTCTTCCTGCCAAGGATAGCCACCTTTCTTTCCATGAGGCAATTTTGTCTCTAATGTTTGACAGTATTCCATCCCAGAAAGCGATCTTGGCTTTGCCTTGGAATACGGGAATTCCCAAGTATTTACTTGGAGTGGTAGCCAGGGAGGATCCCAAGATTCTCTGAATAACTCTACTAGCCTTTTTGCTGGTATTAAATATAAAAAAAATTTATTTTCCTTCATTTAGTTTTTGACCTGAGGCCTCCCAATACTCTGCCAATGTTTATTTGATGCCTTTTTCTTCTTTCACACATCCCTTACCAAAAATTAATTAGTCATCTGCAAAGAGTGTGTGTGAGATTTTGATCTGTGATTGTCTGATTGAAATGCCTTCCAAGATGCCCTGATTTTTCTTCATTGAGATGAGTCTGCTAAGACCCTCCACTAGGATAATGAATAAAAAAGGTGATAAGGAATCACCTTGTCTAACTCCTTGTGTAGATGAAAAGTATCCACATGTGGATCCATTGATCATTACCAAAAATTTGGCACCTGTGATGCAGGAAATAGTCCATTTTATCCTGTTTTTATCAAAACCCATTTTTTCCATTACTACTTTTAGAAATTCCTAGTTGACCCTGTCCTATGCCTTGGTCATATCAAGTTTAAGAATCATTGCTGGGAATTTTTCTTCTTTGATAGAATGGAGGACCTCGTGTGCCATCAACACACCTTCTGCAGTTTCCTTTCCAAGCACAAAACTGCCTTTCTGTTCTGAGATGATTTTTGGTATCAATTTCCCCAGCCTTGTTGCCATTAGTTTTGATATTATCTTGTAAATGGTATTGCATAATGAAATTGGTCTAAAATAATCAAAAGTAGAAGGTTGTGGACATTTTGGAATGAGTGTAATAGTTGTGTTATTGAACTGTCAGCATGCATGAGTTTTTTCTGGATTCCTCTGCTGCCCTCAGAATGTCACTTCCCATAAAGTCCCAGCATTTCTAGAAGAAAAAAGGGGTGAGTCCATCAGGACCCAGGGCCTTATCTGATTTCATAGAAAAAACTATATCTCGTACTTCTTCTAATGTGAAGGGGGCCAATAGTGCTCTATTGTCCAAATTTGTAACCAAATTTGGGATGCAATTCAAAATAGGGTGGTGTTGGATAGGGGCTGCATTTGGATTTGTTGAGAGGAGCTGGGAAAAGAAACTAGCCACTTCATCTTGGATATCCCTCTCATTTTTTAGAGTCATGCCATTGTTGTACTTAATTTGAAACATAGAGCTTTTATGTCTCTTTATTTTGGCAGATATATGAAAGAAAGACGTATTTCTATCTCCTTTGAGCCACATTTCTCTTGATCTTTGTCTCCAGAAGATTTCCTGTCTCAAAAGAATTTCTTCCAGTCTTTGATTAGTTTGAACTTGTTCCTCATAGATTTCTGCATTCATGCCATAATTCTGACTATAATCCCTGATATCTTCTAATTTATTTTGAGCTTCCTTTTTTTGTGAGAAGATGTTTCCAAAAGAGTTTTTGATCCAATGCTTCATGTTGATTTTCAAAAATGTAAGTTTTTTGGATAGCTTAAAAATTTTTGTACCTAGATTCCTTGGTGCTTGAGTCCACCATGTTTGCAATAATCTCATGAAATTTGGGTCTCAGAACCACATTTTCTCTATCTTAAAGTGAGGGCATTTCAGAGTGGGTTGGAGGACATTTTGAGTGTCGACCGATAAGGCAAAATGGTCCGAACCGGTGAGGGAGAGAATAGAAGATTGACATATGCCATATTGAGCCAACCATGGGGAGTTCACCAGAAACCTATCCAGTCTAGCACCAACAAAATTCCTTCCTTTCCTTTTGTTTGACCATGTAATTTTACCATTCGGAGGAATACAATCAACGAGCTGGTTTCCATCTATAAAGTTTTGAAAGTCATCTATGACTATAGGAGAAGGGGTGCCTCCCCCATTTTGTCTTTATTGTCTAGGCATGCATTAAAATCCCCCCCAGTAAAATCTTATTTCCATCCAAACCATTCAACAGTATAGAAAGGGAATTCCAGAGTCTTTTTTACTTAAAGGGGAAATTGGCCCATAGACATTGATAATAATGAAAGGGATTGAAAAAAATTGTTACCTCTACTGCCATCCAATTGGTGTTTTTTGAGATCAATGCTACTTGGAATTTGTGTTTGTTCCATAGGATTGCCAAACCTCCTGAGGCACCTGTAGCTGCAGATGAAAGAAAACCCCAATTATGCCACTTTGGGAATAGTTTGTTAGCTGCATCTTCTGAAAGCTTAGTCTCTTCAAGTAACATCAGATCAGCATCTCCAACCAGAATCTGATTTTTAATCAAACAAGCTTTGTTAGAGACATTTAAGCCTCTAACATTCCAAGTAATAATTCTCATATTCCATTCAGAGAGTAGTTATCTCTCCTACTTCCATTAAATTGATTAGAGATTAACGTCGATGCCTCATCCTTGCACTTCCTAGGTGTCCGCTGGAACTTAATAGTTAGTTGTGTTCCTTGGGCTATCTCTTCTTTTAGCTTGTTAATCCTAGATGATCTGCCCCTTGATTTCTTTAATGAGCTCAATTTAGCTATTTTTGATAGATCTATCTTTGATTGGAATATTGAGCACACTATGTCTTTCTTATTAGGAAGGTCCTCTGAATTCGAATGCTACAAAATAAGATGATCTCCACTATCTATATCTGAATCTGAATTTGGTTCAGAACCAGTATGAAGCTCATCCAGTTTTTTTTTGCCACTGTGAGGATAAGTGACTCCATCATTAAATCTTGGTCCAGATTTTCCATATTATCAATTTGAATGTTACTTGACCAGTTGACGATCTCTTGTGTGTTACCCCAGATAGAATGTTTATGGTCAACTTTTGGTGGTTGGGAGGGAACCCTACCAGGTCTATTAGAAAACTTATTACTTCCAGATGCCAGGGGGCTTGGATGTGGGGGTATGCTCTTTTCTAAGGGGAAAATGGCTTCTTTTGTGAATTTGGGTAAGTCCCCCAAGTCCACTAGAAGGAGATTACCCTCATTAACTCTCTTGATTGATACTAAAGGAGATGGAATATAAAACTGGCTACCCAAGTGGGACTGGTAATACTGAGCTTTTCTAAAAAAGGTCACCGCATGACAGGGGGCTACCATGTCTTGGATGGGCAGGGGTGACTTCCCAAAACTAGGGGGAGTGTTTGGTAGCAAGAGGGTTGTACCCTGAGGCTGAGAAGCAAAAAAGAGCCATAAGAACTTATGAAGGGTACTAAAAAAGTTTGCAATCAACGCTCCACCTATATCATACAGAATGTTACTGAAATTAACTGACTTCTTGTTCTGAAAGTTAAGCCCGATTCTACCAGGGGTAGAGAAAGAGGCTGTATTGGAAGAATGATCCTTACAAACGACCACCTCTATGACTTTGGACTCCTGGCAGTTGATATTCAGGTGGCCTAAGTGATTTTGGCATTCGCACACAATGTGTTCTTCTAGGATCTTAATGTCTTGAAGCCAGGACCCCCATTTAGATATTATCTGAATGGTCAGAGGGAGAGCCTTAGAGTTTTCAACCAGAATACAAACCCTAACTTCCATTTGGGTAAGTTAAAAAGGGAGAAGATCATGCCTTATGAAAATCCCCAATTTATTTGCTAGGATCTCAATAATATCTGGGTCTTTGTATTCCAATGGGAGAGCCAGAAAAGCCAGCCACTAAGGAAAGAAATGATAGGAAAGGAGTTGAGAGTTAAAGTTTGGGGACCAAATAGAAGTAAACAACCCCGCTCCCTGACAAAACCAACCTTTCTCTCTATGAACCAAATCTCTTTCAGTCTTTGATTTGAAAATCACTATAAAAAAGTGACTAGACCCATCAAGCATAAAGAGGTCTTGTAAACCTATCCAAGATTCAATAGTCCATGCATTGAGTACAGAAAAGGAGATATTATGGTTAGCACACTTACCGATCAGGACATTTTGATGAAGGATACCAATCTGATTCTGGAGCAGTTTTTCAGGAAGAATGACAGAAGTGTGAAGCTTAGTCACTCTTTCTTGAACTGGAGGGTCAGGAACCTTCTTTTTAACCCAGATCTTTTGTTGCTTTCCCTCTTTAGTTGTTAAAAGTAGACTTGAACTAGATATTTCATGAAGGGGATTATAAATTAGATTTGCTTGAGTAACTAGACTCGATTATGATGTAAGATTAGAATTGGATTTTCACCAGATAGAGATTAATAATTATTAATGTTTAGGGGACGTTTTGTTTTAAAAAAAACTTTTAGTATTGAATTTAAATACCTATATAGATGGGTCTTTAATTAGAGTTTATTTGTTTAAATAAATATTTAATAGTCAATGTTGTAATTTAATACTTAAATTCCTTTAAGTATGGACTATAAAGAGGTTTTTTATAGATTTATTATTATAGTTGATTCGTTAATGTTTCTTATTGAATTCTAAGACAATATTGCATATATAATTGTTTGAAATTTAAAGCTATGAAATCAAACATGGATTCAATTTCACTCAAAACTAACCTATTTTAAATGCAATTGATTAACTATAGTAATGAGTATAGTTGTTAAATTGATATGTGTATTCTTGCAAACTTAACTCTTATTTTAATCATATACATGAGTTAAAATGGGCAATTTTATCAATTCCACGTTTGGTTCTAACAAACTTCCTTTGGTAAACTTTCAGAATACTATTGCTAGGTGAATGAAGACCTAGTCAATATCAGACCATTGTTTTATAGATCGAACCTTTTCAATTCCTATACGGTTTACCAATCTTCTTGAACCCTCTTAACTGAGCATCATATTGCGTGCAAGAGTTAAATATAGTAATAATGTCAATATTTTAGGAAAAAAATTTGTAGGTGTGTTTTTCCCAACTTTTGGGCATGACATTTTGGTATCAGAGCCATGTTTCAACGCTGGGAACCTAAAACCCACTTCTCATTAACTAAACTATGGCCTTGTATGTGTGGGATGCTTCCTACCCCATGAAAGGCTTGTAAACATGGACAAGGTTATAGGCATAACCCCCTCAGTTCGTAAGGAGGTTCGGCTAGAGCTAGAGGTTTTTAGAGGGCATCAAAATTCTCCTCCAAAACCCCCTCTGAATACCAATGTGGATATAATGCTAGGATTACAGACTCTTTCCAATACCATTCTAGACAAAATGCCTCTAGTTGCATTGTAGAATATGTTTCAAGGTTTAGAAGAACATAGGCCCTTTGCAAGATAATTAACTAGGAGTCCCCCTCCAAGATTTTTAGAGAGACAACCATACTATAAGCCTAAGCAATGGCAGAATCAGGGTCCTCGGAGAAACCAAAAATCTTAGGCACCCTATACACCTCCAGCATAGAATCAACAGTCCTCTAGAGGTGGTTATAGCAATTCCACTAGGAAAGGGCATCATTAATATTCTAGGCCTCAGGGCGTGCAAGTTCAGGTACGTGGACCTTGTTACACTTGTAAATCCATGGGACACATTGTTAGAGAATGTCCTCAAAGAGGTATTCAACATGCAAAGATGACAGAACCTATAGTTGGGGACATGGGAAATCCCCACAAAGTATTAGTAACTATTGATAACCACCAAGCAAAGCATCAGGCCACCATCATTGAGACTCCCAATTATGGTTTCTCCTGATAGAAAAGGAAGGGATGTCTCTGGTGTCTTGATATATAAGTGAAAATAATCTATTTCAGGACATTACCTCTTATATCCATGTGTGAGGCTTCCTAGTTGTCCTTACTTTCTCCCTTAAATTATAATGGTTGGAAATATTTCTGAAGTCTTAGAAAAAATAGTGTACCTGTGATTTGTGTTATTGTGTTTGCTTAAAATTTGAAAGTATGGTGCAAGTAATGCACTTAAGGTTAAATGTCTATTTCTCTGCATGTGTAAAGCAAGAAAGGTAGTAAATCTCTATGATTTATTGGTATAGTTAGTTAATGATTGATGTTTACACTAAGGATGTGAATGTATATATATACCAAAGATTGAGACTAGATTTATGATTAAAGATGAATGAAACAAAATGTGTTATTACATACAAAAATGTAACCGTCAAGACATTTTTCTGAGTGTTTGGTCATGTTCTTTAATGCACCTTGGACGCAAGGTGTCATAAATCTTCTACTCCCTTCTTGTGGCTAAGTGTTAGTCACTCTGTATATGTGATTTGATTTAATTTGATTTTCAACTTTGATGAACTTGGAACTGATGAAGGTCTAGCTTGAATTCTTTTTAGTTTTCTTGTAACCGTCTAGCCACCAAATTTAATTTTTTTTATTAAATGTAGTTATTGTCCACATTTATTTTTCTTTTGGATTTATACAACTTTTGAGATTTGAATTTGAAATTCTTAAACCTTGATTTTAGATTTCTTATGATTTTGGGTGGCTAGGATGTGTGCTTATGTTGCTAGTCATGTGTTGTGAAGTAATGTTTTCTATCATGTTCAATATGGAATATGGATAGAATGTATAAGCGAGTATGATGCAAACAACATACCATTATCATTATTAAAATCATATTTTGCTTGAAATATGACTTATTAGTTAACATGCACATGGATATGAATATTAGGTATACATTGCACGACATAATTAGAATTGATCAATATGTTTTGATGTGAGTTTCAATACTATGAGGATGCACTATAGATGAGATCAGAGTTTTCCCCACCTCTTCAATGAACTCTAGGAGTAAGTTAATGCCTAGAGGGGGAGGATGTGAGGCCTTCCCCACCCTGATATAGACTAGCATAATCTTTCACTTATATGCTCTACATTCAATACCGATTTTTTTATAGTCAGACTATTGGGACACATATATTAAAATGGCTTTGTTGAATCCTTTTCTTGTATACCTGACCTGATTATGTAATCAAAGAATCTATTAGATAATTTGTGTAAGTGATGCAGATTTCCTTTTAGGACTTAGTTTTGATGGTTTAGTATATTCGATTAGTATGTGGATGTTAGATAATATCAGTATGCATATTTATTAAGAGGTATGTTTATGCATATGGATTAGATGCAAATATTGTTTAAATTTAATGAATCTGTTTGAAATAATGGGAAGTGTGTACTGAGAGGGGAGGGGTCAATCAGTACCTCTAAATTTTTTTTCTCTTTTAATCGTTATCCATTGTGCAATCAGTTGTATAACCTACCATCTATTCTATAATATCTTTGTGTAAGATATATCAATTCATAAAATTTAACAAACATGTAAACATTCATAGAAACATTCATGAAAGTAATTGACACATAACACAAGACATAGTAATGCACAAAACCCCTTTTAGAAGGTAAAAACTATGGTGGGGATGACACCCACAAAAACTTCACTATCTGCAGATTGGAAGGTGCCAGTTAAGGCTTACAATTTGGATCACTTTTGATTATTTACCCTGTTAGGAGTATTATGTGGAGACTAGTTAAGGTCTACTCTATTAAGATCTTTAGCAACACTATTTAGTGTGCACTTGGTAAGAGATTACAATAGGATTGCTAAATCCACCTTTCTTGAAAGGATTTCTTCTATTATCTACACTTGTTAGAATGCAAACAAAAATACTCATTGACCTTAGTGTATGAAATCTAAAAATTTATGACTACAAATCCATTCAAGGTTACATGTATAAATGTATCACCTAATGTGATTGATTAATACCTTTGTTTCTTGGTAGCCTCTGTTCTTGGTTCTTGATAACCAAATTCATCTTTTGTTTTTCTGCTTCTTGAAACTCTTAGCCTAATCCATAGATGTGCTCATGGATACATTCATCCTCTCATCGACACTAAATGAATGATTACAAAATCTATTTATAACATATATTGACCTAATTAAGTTTCACGTCTTACAAAACTAACTCTATGATTATAGGTTTACAACTTGACCTTGATCTCCTAGTTTCCATGTTTTTAATAAGTTGGACTCATTAAAAAAATTATAATAATGTTTCTTGTTCCTCAAGAAATGTATTTGAAACAAATAAAAACTCTATAAATAGAATATAGTTTTTTTATTTGACGTGGAAGTCAGATCCACTTTTCTTGGGATATAACTAACTTTCTGTGTCTAATGCTCAGTTTTCTCTGAAATCAGTTTCACTGTCTTTCGGTGTTCCTTTGTTGAACTATTTGTTGGGTTCCTCTCTTGTCCGTTCTCTCAATTTGCACTCTATTCTTATCACCGGGTTCCACTGTCAGTTTACTCATGTCGAGTTCCACTTTATCATATTCGAGTTGCACTATCATTTTGTACTTCAAAACATTTGTGGTCGGGTTTCCCATTACATAGCAATTTCAGTCTAAACTGAAAACCTGACTTTCAGTGTAGTGTAACTGATGGTTTAAACAACTTGTTTTCTCTTTGCATACTAATGTAAAAACTTTATGTCATCAGAATCATCATTGCAAATGTGAGTGAATGCATGTTCAATTTACGTTATGTATCTTGATATATGTTTATGTGTTGATTTATTGGACCTACTGATGTGAGCAATGAGTTTGTAGGAAAATTAACAATGATACTAAATGGGCATTCAGGAATGGACCTATGTGAAAAATGTGATGCTAAGGCCTTGTCTATAAAAAGAGACATGGACCTAATTGTATAGTTTTTTATTTTTAAAACTATGATTCATGAATGTATTCAATTTAATTTAGTAAATGTGTAAATAGGTCATCCCATATGTCATTTTATTGTGTCACTTGACACATGTGCACCTTGTGTGTTGGCATGGATAGTGAACGTGACTAAAATAGGCTTAAATTTACCCAGCAGTTACCTAGTATAGTCCCTATGCTTACCCTAAGGTTTAGGAAGATAAGATTGAGTCAAGGAAGATAAGAATGAGTCAAGAGAGATTATATGGTGCAGGAGCACCTAGTCTATCCTCTAAGCCCTAGATGTTTTGGCTTGTAATTGACCTTATCCAAGTCAGTGTGTGTATTTAATTTGGAACTTTGTAGGTCTTGTAAAGTGTGTTACTAGGTGGATGGATAGTTAGTGTTTAATCCAACCTAGTCTAGTTAGGTTGCTTTAATGCATAGTTTTGGCCTAAATAGGATATATGGTCTAAATGTGTCCTAGACCTTAGAATAGAAAGAAATATGCTTTTATAGGATTTTATGATGTTTTTTCATCAAACCATATGGGTTAGAGGCCCTAAAAGATAGGATGGAGGCATAAATGCAAAGATGCTCAAAAGTTGTCATGACAACATTTGCAACTTTTTGCAAATGTTGCATGCAACTTGACAACTTTGGATTTCCATAATTGTAGGAGTGGGAAATTAATGGATAAGGCCTAAAAAAATGGAAGAATCATCTTAAGTATGTATGTGACTCATTTACAGAGGAGAAGGAGACTGTAAGAAAGTTTTTGAATAGTAAGAAGCTCTGCAATTCTATCTTTTTTGTAAAATTTGAGCATTTTGAGTTATAAATAAATTAGATGGATTGAATTGATCGATGTAATGTTAGATCTATATTTAGTAGGTAGATACAAGAATTTTTCATTCATTGTGCAAGTAATGTATAGCTAGTTTTGTAGCATTAATAAATTGATTAAGAATTAGGGAGTTTGTTGGTTCAGTTTAGAGTAGTTTGTGTTTCCACGGTTCCCCCATGAAATCTAACCATGGGAATATCCTAAGGGTAGATGAATGTTTTAGGGGAGCCTACATATAGTTTATATATCTTAGGAGGGATCCTGAAGAGTCGATCTACTATTTTTAGAGTTATGCCCTAGACGAACAACGTCTGTCCGGTTAGGGGTGTAACAGAGTAACAATGAAGTGCCATTGTAAAGGAGTGTCTGAGGGAAAGAAACCAAGTGTGGTTCCTCAATCCTTAGGGTCTAATTGAAACTTTACTACAAGCTTAGATCCTATCCAATCCATCTTGACACTTTTCTAACATTAAATAAGAGTGTTACTGTCAAAGCTTAGAAATAGGGCTAAAAGACCTACATTTCTAGACAGTAGTGTATGGAGGGGTTGAGGAGCTAAAGCCTTGAAAATATTTAAGGTATTGAAAAGTGTATCCAAGTCCTGAGTTATTTTTTAGTGTTGTGTGGAATATTTTTCCAAGAAATCATAAAAACCCTTTGGATAGGGCTAATAGGGCTAGTAGGCCTAATAAGTTCAAAAGCATTGTAAAGGTCAGAATCGATCACTTTGGGATAGAAGAAAAATTTAAATGGGATAAAAAAGATTTCATATGGATGTCTTGAAGGTGGACATGTCCTTTTTAGAATTTGTATGGATGATTGGGAAGAATTGATCTTGGAATCATCCAAGGAAGTATAGAGGTAAAGAGCACTTTCAATGGTGGAAAACTTTCAAGATTGGGCACAAAGAAACTAAATCATAGCGTAGAGTTGGAATAGACTTTGGGTGTCAAGACTCAAGGCTTTGGCGCTTTTAAGAAGGGAATTAGGATCCTAGGTGGACTAAGGCAAGTTAAGACCTCAGTTGAGTGAGTGCAATCCAATCTTGGGACTCTTCCATCATATTGGTATCAGAGCCTCTTTTGATCAGGCTTGTGGTTAATGTTACAAACAGAGGAATCCATTATAGAGTCCACAATGGTGACTAATGTTGAATTAGCAAAGAAAGTAGATGAACAAGAAGAGGAGAATAGACTACTTCGAGATAGGTTGGCTCAATTGGAGCAAAAAGTGGATGAAGGTGATGGGAAAGAAGATGAGGTGAAGGACAGAATGGGAGGGAAAAGCAAAGAGATTGCCATTGAAGATGAAGTCCCTAAAGTTGACCTTGTCCTTAACCAAGAACCATTCCTAAAAGTCCTAAAGGCTATGAGTGGCAAAGCATTGAAAGGAGTTCCCATTTTTAGTGGGAAAATGGAACTAGAGCTAGTCCTTAATTGGATAGAGGAACTAGAGAACCATTTTGAGTCTAATGGAATAACAGAGGCACAAAAGGTGAAGGTTTCTAAATCAAGACTGAGAGGGTCTGCACTCACTTGGTGGAAATTCATCCAAGATGAGAGAGAGAAGAAAGGGAAAAGGCTCCTTTCTTCATGGTAGGCTATGGTAGCAAGAGTCAGAGATGCTTATATCCTTGAGGATTATGAAATTTAGTTTCACAAAAGAAGACAAGGTGTAAGGAATAAGGACCTATATGTAAACTCATACACAGAAAAATTTTAGAGACTTTGTATGAGGTCAAGAGTAGCAGAGGATGAGAAAGTGAAGGTAGCAATATATCTTAATGGACTTAAGTGAACCACTCAAGATGAGATGATTCTTTTGACTCCAAACATAGTTCAAAAGTGCCACCAAATTTCTATCAAGGTGGAAGACAAGTTGAAGAAGAAACAAGATTCCAACACCTCAAGAGGAACGGATAGAGGAAGAGATACTAGAGGATAAAGAGGTGATTATGGTGGAAGAGACTTTGAATCTAAAGGACATGTAGAGACTAATCTCACTGAACAACATGAAGGAAACTTCAATAGAGGAATTTCAAGTAGAGGAAGGAAATCTAACAATAAAGGAAGAGGCAACAGCTAGGGAAGAGGCAACTATTTTTCCAATGTGAAATGTTATCACTGCAATCAGTTAGGAAGATAAGATTGAGTCAAGGAAGATAAGAATGAGTCAAGAGAGATTATATGGTGCAGGAGCACCTAGTCTATCCTCTAAGCCCTAGATGTTTTGGCTTGTAACTGACCTTATCCAAGTCAGTGTGTTTATTTAGTTTGGAACTTTGTAGGTCTTTTAAGGTGTGTTACTAGGTGGATGGATAGTTAGTGTTTAATCCAACCTAGTCTAGTTAGGTTGCTTTAATGCATAGTTTTGGCCTAAATAGGATATATGGTCTAAATGTGTCCTAGACCTTAGAATAGAAAGAAAGATGATTTTATAGGATTTTAAGATGTTTTTTCATCGAACCATATGGGTTAGAGGCCCTAAAAGATAGGATGGAGGCATAAATGCAAAGATGCTCAAAAGTTGTCAGGACAACATTTGCAACTTTTTGCAAATGTTGCATGCAACTCGACAACTTTGGATTCCCATAATTGTAGGAGTGGGAAATTAATGGATAAGGCCTAAAAAAATGAAATAATCACCTTAAGTATGTATGTGACTCATTTACCAAGGAGAAGAAGACTGTAAGAAAGTTTTGGAATAGTAAGAAGCTCTGCAATTCTGTCTTTTTTGTAAAATTTGAGCATTTTGAGTTATAAAGAAATTAGATGGATTGAATTGATAGATGTAATGTTAGATCTATATTTATTAAGTAGATACAAGACTTTTTAATTCATTGTGCAATTAATGTATAACTAGTTTAGTAGCATTAATAAATTGATTAAGAATTAGGGAGTTTGTTGGTTCAGTTTAGAGTAGTTTGTGTTTCCATGGTTCCCCCATGAAATCTAACAATGGGAATATCCTAAGGGTAGATGAATGTTTTAGGGGAGCCTACATATACTTTATATATCTTAGGAGGGATCCTTAAGAGTCGATCTACTATTTTTAGAGTTATGCCCTAGACGAACAATGTATGTACGGTTAGGGGTGTAATAGAGTAAGAATCAAGTACCATTGTAAAGGAGTGTGTGAGGGAAAGAAACCAAGTGTGGTTCCTGAATCCTTAGGGTCTAATTGAAACCTTCCTACAAGATTAGATCCTATCCAATCCATCTTGACACTTTTCTAACATTAAATAAGAGTGTTACTGTCAAATCTTAGAAATAGGGCTAGGAGACCTACATTTCTAGATAGTAGTGTATGGAGGGGTTGAGGAGATAAAGCCTTGAAAATATTTAAGGTATTGAAAAGGGTATCCAAGTCCTGAGTTATTTTTTAGTGTTGTGTTGAATGCTTTTCCAAGAAATCATAAAAACCCTCTAGATAGGGCTAATAGGGCTAGTAGGCCTAATAAGTTCAAAAGCATTGTAAAGGTCGGACTCGATCACTTTGGGATAGAAGAAAAATTTAAATGGGATTCAAAAGATTTCATATGGATGTCTTGAAGGTGGACATTTCCTTTTTAGAATTTGTATGGATGTTTGGGAAGAATTGAGCTTGGAATCATCCAAGGAAGTATAGAGGTAAAGAGCACTTTCAATGGTGGAAAACTTTCAAGATTGGGCACAAAGCAACTAAATCATAGCATGGAGTTGGAATAGACTTGGGGTGTGAAGACTCAAGGCTTTGGTGCTTTATAGAAGGGAATTAGGATCCTAGGTGGACTAAGGCAAGTTAAGACCTCAGTTGAGTGAGTGCAATCCAATCTTGGGACTCTTCCATCAGATTGGTATCAGAACCTCTTTTGATCGGGCTTGTGGTTAATGTTACAACCAAAGGAATCCATTACAGAGTCCATAATGGTGACTAATGTTGAATTAGAAAAGAAGGTAGATGAACAAGAAGAGGAGAATAGACTACTCTGAGATAGGTTGGCTCAATTGGAGCAAAAAGTGGATGAAGTTGATGGGAAAGAAGATGAGGTGAAGGATAGAATGGGAGGGAAAAGCAAAGAGATTGCCATTGAAGATGAAGTTCCTAAAGTTAACCTTGTCCTTGAGCAAGAACCATTCCTGAAATCCCTAAAGGCTATGAGTGGCAAAGTATTGAAAGGAGTTCCCATTTTCAGTGGAAAAATGGAACTAGAGCTAGTCCTTAATTGGATAGAGGAACTAGAGAGCCATTTTGAGTCTAATGGAATAACAGAGGCACAAAAGGTGAAGGTTGCTAAAGCAAGACTGAGAGGGTCTGCACTCACTTGGTGGAAATTCATCCAAGATGAGAGAGAGAAGAAAGGGAAAAGGCTCATTTCTTCATGGTAGGCTATGGTAGCAAGAGTCAAAGATGCTTATATCCCTGAGGATTATGAAATTCAGTTTCACAAAAGAAGACAAGGTGTAAGGAAGAAGGACCTATATGTCAACTCATACACAAAAGAATTTTAGAGACTTTGTATTAGGTCAAGAGTAGCAGAGGATGAGAAAGTGAAGGTAGCAATATATCTTAATGGAATTAAGTGGACCACTCAAGATGAGATGAGTCTTTTGACTCCAGACACAGTTTAGAAGTGCCACCAAATTTCTATCAAGGTGGAAGACAAGTTGAAGAAGAAACAGGATTCCAACACCTCAAGAGGAATGGGTAGAGGAATAGACACTAGAGGATAAAGAGGTGATTATGGTGGAAGAAACTTTGAATCTAAAGGACATGCAGAGACTAATCTCACTGAACAACATGAAGGAAACTTTAATAGAGGAATTTCAAGTAGAGGAAGGAACTCTAACAATAAAGGAAGAGGCAATAGCTAGGGAAGAGGCAACTATTTTGCCAATACGAAATGTTATCACTGTAATCAGTTAGGACATCTAGAATATAGGTGTCTAAAGAAGGGAAATACCTCTCAAGGAGGTGAAAAAATAGTGAACTATGTTCATGAGGAGACAAGTGGAAACAAGAACTCTGAAGTGCCATTAGAATTAGAGGAGGGAGAGAATCTCATGATGAGGAGAACTCTGATTAAAGAGCTAGCGATGGAAGAACTCAGTCAAAGGAGATCATTATTCAGAGTAAAGTGTAAGATGATGGGAAAAGTGTGTAGATTCATCATAGACTCAGGGTCAACTGATAGCATAGTGTCAAAGGAGGTAGATGGTAAGTCGAAAATGACAAGGATACCCCACACCAGTCCCTATAAGGTCACTTGGCTAAATAAAGGACAACATGTCCTAGTTAATGAGAAATATTTGGTTGAATTCTCAATTGGGAGATATAAGGATAAATTTTTATGTGATGTCTTACCTATGGATGCATGCCACTTTCTCCTAGGTAGACAATGGCAATTTGACAGGAAGGCCATGCATGATGGAGTGAAAAATTCATACTCTTTCAAGAAGGACAATGTGACATATAAAATCAAGTCACTGTTGGAGGATGTAGAACTAAAGACAACTGGTCCCAATGTTCTCATGGTGAGTGAAAAAGAGTTCTTAGAGAATTTAGAAGAAGGAGAAGGATTTGTATTTGCACTGGTGTTAAAACCAAAGGAATTTGTAGAAAAAATAGAGAAGAGGATAGAGCTATCAAAATAAGTCCAAGAGATGTTAGTAAAGTATGAAGGAATAGTGATTTATCAAAAACCATCAACCCTACCCCCTAAGAGGTCTATAAGCCATCAGGTAGACCTAATACCAAGAGATACCCTACCCAATAAGGCATCCTATAAAACGACTCAACAAAATGAGGAAATTTCTAGACAAATCCAAGAGCTCCTAGAACAAGGCCTTATAAGAAAGAGCATTAGCCCTTGTGTCATACCCACATTCCTAGCACCTAAAAAGGGAGGAACTTGGAAGTTATGTATAGAATCAGAGCAATCAATAGGATCACCATTAGGTATAGGTTCCCTATCCCTAGGATAGAAGACCTAATGGACTATCTAGGAGGAGCAAGGTACTTTAAAAAGATGGACCTAAAGAGTGGCTATCATCAATTGGGGTAAATGAAGGGGATGAGTGGAAGACAACCTTCAAAACAATAGAAGGACTATATGAGTGTCTTGTGATGCCATTTGGACTCTCAAATGCTCCATCAACATTCATGAGGTACTTAAAGAGTACAATGGAAAATTTGTAGTGGTCTACTTAGATGATATACTCATCTATAGTAAGACAAGGGAAGAAAATTTCAAACACCTTGAACTGGTTTATAAGAAGCTATAGGAGGAGAAGTTGATGATCAACTTAGAAAAGTGTGAGTTCATTAAGATAGAGTTAGTGTACCTTGGTTTTGTGCTATCTCAAGGTAACCTAAAGATGGATCCTAGCAAAGTGGATGCCATCATCAACTGGCCTACTCCAAGAACAAGCACTAAGTTAAGAAGTTTTCATGGCCTAGCACAGTACTATAGGAACTTCATTAAATAATTTAGTGCAATCTGTGCTTCTATGTAAGACACTATTAAATGAGGCATGAAGACTAAGTTTTTTTGAGGTACTGAAAAATAAGATTGCAACCCAACCAATTTTGTTTTTTCCAAGCTTTGAAAAGCTATTTATAGTGGAATGTGATACTAGAAATGTAGCCATTGGTGCAGTCTTAAGCCAAGAGGGAAGACTGGTGGCCTTCCATTCTGAGAAACTAAGTGAAGATAAGAAGAAATATTCTTCTTATGACCTAGAGATATATGCTCTCGTCCATTCACTAAGAAAATGGAGCCATTACATGCTTCCAAATGAGTTCATAATCAATTCAGATAATCAAGGCTTGAGCTTCTTGAACTCACAAGACAAATTGAGTCATAATCATGTGAAGTGGGTTGAATACCTAAAAGCATATACATTAAATATCAAAAACAAGAAGGGATTGCAGAATAAGGTTGCAGATGCCTTAAGTAGAAGATCCCTTACTATCCATGAGATAAAACTATAGAGGATGGGAATAGACAACTTCAAGGATCTATATGGTGATGATGAAGACCTTGCAGACATCTAAAAGGTATGTCAAAAATATAGGAACCACTTTCATAGTAAATATTTTGAATACACTTTGCAAAGTAAACTCATATTTAAAGTAAGTCAACTATGTGTCCCTAGAGGGTCTATAAGGGAGAATTTGATTCAGGAGAAGAACAATGGTGCATTGAGTGGTTATTTTGGGGTTAGTAAGACACAAGAACTTGTTCAGAGATTTTACTTTTGGTCAAAGATGAATGTTGACATTAGGAAGTTTGCTGAGAGTTGTATTGTGTGTCAGAAAGCCAAAGGAACATCTTCTAATGCTGGCCTATACCAACCACTTCCTATGCCAACTAGAACATGGGAATTCTTGATCATGGACCTTGTAGTTGGATTGCCTAAGTCAAGACAAGGAATGTATAGTGTCTATGTGATAGAGGACAACTTCAATAAGATGGCTCACTTTGTTCCCTACAAGACAACCAATGATGCCAGTCAAATAACTTCTCTTTTCTTTAAAGATGTAGTCAGAATACATTGATTTCCCTTGAGCATTGTGTCAGACAGAGACACCAAGTTTATGAGTCATTTTTGGAAGACTCTCTGGCAGAAATTGGGTACCAAATTATCCTTTGGATATGCATACCATCCTCATACTGATGGTCAAATGGAGGTACTCAATAGGAGTCTTGGCAATCTCCTGAGATGCTTAACAAAGGAGTATAGTCAGACATGTGACCAACTCATAGGCCAAGCTGAATATGCTTACAATGATACTGTGAATAGGACTACTGGTAAGAGTCCTCTTGAAATTGTCTATAGCATACACCCCAGAGGCATTTATGAACTCAGAGAAATAAAGGATGGAGTTAAAGGGAGTGGATATGCTAAGGAATTTTCCCTATGCTATGCAAGAAATTCATGAAACAGTCAGGAAGACACTGATTGACAACACTGAGAAGATCAAGAGTAAGGTTGATGAAGGAAAGATGAATTTCCAATTAAAGGTTGGGGATTTAGTTATGGTACACCTCAAAAAGGCTAGACTACAAAAATTAATCCCACGCAAGTTGGAGATGAGAAGAATTACCCCCTGCATTATACTGGCCAAGTATGGAGCAAATGCTTACAAGCTGGAGTTGCCAGAGAACAATGGTTTTTCACCTATATTTAACATTACAGACTTGGTTCTCTATAAGGGACCAATCCCTCATCTAGATTAGAGCTTGATAGAAGTCATCCATGAGGTATAAGAACTCCATTTTCCATCTACACCAGTCAAGAAGGCAGACTGCATACTAGAATCCAGAATTTACAAAAGGACTAGAACCAAGGATTACAAAGAACACTTAGTGAAATGGAAAGGAAAAAAAATGTATATGAAACATGGATAAAGGATTCAGAGTTCAAAAATATGGGCATTGATCCTAACTTACTCAATCGAAGGATAGTTTGAAATCTTTCACTTGGGGAGGATGGTGCAAGAGAACGTAGGCTATCCACTAAGCCCTAGATGTTTTGGCTTGTAACAAAACTTAGCCAAGTCAGTGTGTGTGTTTATTTAGACCTTATTAGGTCTTGTAAGGTGTGTTACTAGGTGGATGGATAGTTAGTGTCTAATCCAACCTAGTTTAGTTAGGTATCCTTAATGCATAGTTTTGGCCTAAATGGGAAATATGGTCTAAATGTGTCCTAGACCTTAGCATAGAAAGAAAGATTATTTTATAGGATTTTATGATTTTGTTTCATCAAAAAATATGGGTTAGAGGCCCTAAAATATAGGATGGAGGCATAAATGCAAAGATGCTCAAAAGTTGTCATGACAACATTTGCAACTTTTTGCAAATGTTGCAAGAAACTCAAAAACTTTGGATTCCCCTCATTGTCAGAGAGGGAAATTAATGGATAAGGCCTAAAAATATGGAAGAATCATCTTAAGGATGTATTTTACTCATTTCCCAAGGATAAGGAGACTGTAAGAAAGTTTTTGAATAGTAAGAATCTATGCAATTTTGTCTTTTTAGTAAAATTTGAGCATTTTGAGTTATAGAGAAATTAGATGGATTGAACTTATCGATGTAATGTTAGATCTATGTTGAGTAGGTAGATAAAATAATTTTTCATTCATTTTGAAATTATTTTAGAGTTATTTTAGTAGCATTATTAAATTGTTTAGGAATTAGGGAGTTTGTTGGTTCAGTTTAGAGTAGTTTGTTTTTCCATGGCGCCCTCATGAAATCTAACCGTGCAAATATCCTAATGGTAGATGAATGTTTTAGGGAGCCTAGGTACAGTGTATATATCTTAGGAGGTGTCCTAAAGAGTTGACCTACTATTTTTATAGTTATTCCCTAGGCGAGTAATGTCTGTCTGGTTAGGGGTGTAACACAGTAAGAATCAAGAGCCATTGCAAAGGAGTGTGTGAGGGAAAGAAACCAAGTGTTTTTCCTGAAGCTTTAGTGTCTAATTGAACCCTTCCTATGATTTTAGATCCTATCCAATCCATCTTGACACTTTTCTAACAAGAAATCAAAGTGTTATTGTCAAAGCTTAGAAATAGGGCTAAAAGACCTACATTTCTAGACAGTAGTGTACGGAGGGGTTGAGGAGCTAAAAAGTTTAAAATATTTAAGGTCATGGAAAAGGTTATCTGAGTCCTTAGTTATTTTTTAGGTTTGTGTGGAATTTTTTGACAAGAAATCATAAAAACCCTATGGATAGGGCTAATAGGGTTACTAGGCCTAATAGGTTCAAAATCATTGTGAAGGTGGAACTCGATCACTTTGGGATAGAAGACCGATTAAAATGGGATACAAAAGATGTCATATGGATGTATTGAAGGTGGAAATGTAATTTTTATCACTTGTATGGATGTTTGGTAAGAATTGAGCTTGGAATCATCCAAGGAAGTATAGAGGTAAAGAGCACTTTCAATGGTGGAAAAATTTCCAGATTAGGCACAAAGCAGCTAACTCATAGTGTGGAGTTTGAATAGACTTAGGGTGTGAAGAATCAAGGCTTTGTTGGATTCTAGAAGGGAATTAGGATCCTAGGTGGACTAAGGCAAGTTAAGACCTTAGTTGAGTGAGTGCAAACCAATCTTGGGACTCTTCCATCATTATATTGAGTCTTGGGGATTGGATTTTCGTGAGTTAACCTTGGGTGGAGTTTAGGAGGGTCTTTTGGGATCGCAGAGAGTACCAGGGTGAAAAATAACTACCCCATTTCGTTCCTTAGAGGTTAGTGGTCCTTTTTAGCCCATTAAGAGCCTTAGAACTCATTTATGACTCCCCTAAAGTCACCATTTTGGGAAGTGGCAAATTTTGAGGGTTGGAAGACTTTGGATAAGCCATCCCTTATTTCCTTGCAATCATTCAACTCTATTTATGGAGAAAGAAGGCAAGTGGGGGGTATAGATAGAATATGGTCTCTCCTACATTTATGACTCATGTTATTTTAGGCTGAAGACCTATATAAGGAAGGCTTTAGAGGGATCTTGGATACACACCGACTCTCTAATTTTAGAGACAGATTCATTTTATAAGAGTAAGTCTTGAGAGGAGGAATAATGAGAAGGAGAATCTCTTCACAAACCACCTTGCATTTACCATAGCTTGGATTTGAGGTGAGTTTCCTAGTTATCATAGTTTAGAGTTGTTCTTTCTTGCATATGTACATAGCTTGAGGAATCCATCGATGAAGTTTATGTTATTTTTTTCAACTTCATGGATTGTCATGGAGTTTTTGTGTTGATTCTTGTGTTTACTTTGTAATTATTTATATATGGGTTTCTTCAAGATATACTCACCCTTGGGAGGGCTAAGTAACCTAGAAAGGGTGAAAGTTAGTGGTCTACCCAAGTAGTCTAGAGTATCCCATGTGTGGAGTGATGTACATCGGTATATGGGTGCTCATGATGCCAAGAATTCCTAAAAGGAATTTGGGGGTCATAAGGGAAAATTGGAAGGCTTGAAGCCATGACTGGAATTTTTGAGAGAAAGATAAATTACTCCAGTTGGCATGATATGATATGGAGAAGGAAGATAGAATTTGTTCATGAGTCCTTGTGTGGCAAGGGAACAATAATATGGAAGTGGTAAGGGAATGTTAAGCCCGTGAGTGGCCTATTCCTCTTCTATGTAATTTTATTATTGGCTTTCTCCTCTTGTCGTAGTCCTATTTTAACCCTTAGTTTTAGGTCTCTTAGAGACCTATGTATATCCTTGAGAATTTGGGTCTTTTCTTGTGTTCAAGTTTTCAGAATTCATGATTTTTTGTATGTATGTTCCCATTACATTCACGTGTCCCCTAGCTCAGGGGTGGCATAAAAGGGCCTAGGTTGGGAGGTGAGCCTCCATGGTCATACCCTCATCTTTTGTAGGCTTTGTAAAAGCTCCTAAAATTTTAGACAAAGCTTTAGTATTTTGGTCTCAATACCATTCTAATAATCATTTCAGTTTAAGCTCCTCCCTCATAAATTTGAATGGAATGGAAATTATATTTTTCTCATTTTTGTAAGGCACATGCATTCTGAACAGGCTGTGTTGAATACTTGTCATTAAATAAGAAATTGAAGCTAGATTTTCTTTAAATCCCTATTGTAAAAAAATCTATCTTTAAGCTATTGGGTTAATGGATTATATAGAGAAGTATGAATAAATCTTCAATTTTATGGCTTAGATAATGATGTTAGACCATTAAATTTCCTATTAATTAATTTTGTGGTTTATAAGTATAGTTCAAATGAAATGACTACTCCTTCCATAGTTAAAGTCTCTACTTCTTAGTCTTCAAAAATAGAAATGGATTTATGTCTCAAATAAAGTGCATACCCCTTAGTCGACGGATTTAATAAATAGTATGATTAAAAAGAAACATTTCACCAAATTGCAAACTCCACTTAGTATAAGAATATTTTCTGTTACAATAAGGTTAAAATACTAATAACCAACCCTTTTAAGGTAATAAATCCATTATTTGGAGAATTAATTTATCCTAAAGTTTCTATAGTATTAGTCAAAGTTTACCTTACATATAACCCATAAAACAATGTTTCTTTTATATATATATATATATATATATATAGTTGCAAGTGTTAAAATCTGAAGGTCACCTATATGAAATAAACTCATTGTTATGTTTGAAAAACTTGATCAATCGATATTAAACATAGCAATCTTGTGGTTATTGTAATTAACTGATTATATATATATATATATATATATATATATATATATATATATATATATATATATATATATAGAGAGAGAGAGAGAGAGAGAGGTTTAACATATTATTTTATACACTTCTATAATCTTTAATTATAATATTAAATTTTCATATATATATATATATTGAAGAACCATAACTGATTGAATGTTTGAAGATGTTAAGTTGATGATCACCAAAATGCAAAAAGATAATGCAAGACATTAAATCAGTTAATGAATTGTATTTTCATTCATGTCAACTTGATATAATCTGATTGGTTGTATACATGAGTGTAAAAGACTTCAAAGAACTAGAGAGATAAAGGTTATGCTATCAATAATGCATAAAAACTCAGTATTCACAAAGTGACAATAGTCACCGACGGATAGTGCACACCGAGAGAAAATTCACAGTGATGCCTGAGAAAGAAACCCGAAAAGAATTACCGACAAGAAGAATCACAAGCATTACCAATGGATAGAACAATAGTGTTACCCGAAAGAAAAACAAGCCCGATAGGCAGACAACCCTGAAGGAGATGCCCGAGGAGAACTAAAGTGTTGACCAAGCTAACAAAGAGTTAAACACCTAAAATAACTGAAGTTCAGAAATGGCAAAAGACTTGGCTGGAAAGAGATAAAAAATTTAACTAGTTGTTAATATGGTTTTCATCAACAAGTTAAAATCCAGAGGTAAGAGACAGTTTTAAACTAGTTTTATTCCAGTTGTCAAGAAGATATCTACGAGATAAAACTGGAGTAAAGATTTAAAGAAAGAAAGGCTATAATTGCAGATCACGCTAAGGACCAGAAAGTCAGGAACTTAGAAATGGTCAAATCATGTCTATAAAGAGACAAGCTAATTCATTATGAATTAAGGGAGTGAATGGAGAAGAGGATGCTAACAAGAAACTGATGAAGAAGGACTTCAATCAGACCTGATCAGTCAAGTTGAAGAACATAGCTAATTCTGCGGACACCAAGCAAAAAAGAAGAAAGAAATCACCGAGAAGAAAGAAGTGGAGCAAAGGTATTGAAAAGAAACATTGATCAAAAAGGTATTATGAGCTTACAATAGATCTGAAAATCTGCAAGTTTATAGTTGTATATGTGAACAGATCATTTACTATTACAATTTAACCATTGGATCAGAAATTCTCTTAACTGAGCAGGACTTAATAGTCCTTTATATATTGAGATACATCCTAAGGATTATCAAAAGTTTTGGTCATGAAGATAGCATAGAGATACCATATATCAAGCGACAAACTACATTGGGTTTGGTCATAAAGATAACATAGAGATGCCAGATATCAAGCGACAAACTATTCTATGTAAATCCTCTAACAAGGTCACACCTAATAGTGTGTTTGTACCCTTTAACACGGTTGTATTTTCACCGAGCTCACTTCAGAAGAGTGGAAATTTTGTGTTACCTATCCCAAGTGATTTTCCCATTATCAGGGTTTCCAGGTTAAAAATACATGTGTCAATGTGTTTATGAGTCATTACTTTAGTGTTTTGCATTATAGATAACTAAATCTTGATTGATCGGCATAGACTAAGTAATTTATTATATTTTGGTAAATGAAAGACTGCTAATCAGTAAACAATAAGAATAATTTTTAACAGTGAACTCTGAGAAGTAGTCATTTGTTAAGATTGTTTCAAGGCATTCATCTTGTAGGACTAGAGATACCTAGAGGCTTATAATTATGATAATAAGTTTTTGGGTTGATATATTGGAATATCTTTTAGGCAACTACTTCACCTCCCCCCCCTCCTCTCAATTTTTCTAACAATTGGTATCAGAGCTTGTGTTCTTAGAAGGAAGGTTTCAAGACCTAAGGAAAATATCACAAGATGAGCAAACGAGATGTGCCCAAGTTGAACAAGGACAACTTTGCATCATGGAAAAGTAGAATAAGACTCCACCTATTAGGTATTAGAAATGATGTTACTCAATACTTGGATACTAAATATGTGTTTCCTATAGGACCTCACACACTTGAGAAATGAAGAGAAAATCATGAGCATAATTCTATGATGATAGAACTTTCTTCCCCACTCTCCGATGCTGAATTTGAAAATGTCAAAACATGTACCTCTACAAAGCAAATGTGGGACAAACTGAAGCTAGTAGATGGAGGAGATTCTAATGTACTAAGAGCTAAGGAATAAATCCTAAGAGGTAAATTTGATGACCTAAGAATGAGAGAAGGATAAAATATCACTCAGTATAGCAGTAGAATCAAAGAGGTAGTCAATGTTATCTAAGGAGTTGGGGGTATACTTGAAGAAGAGACAGCGGTAAGTAAAATCCTAAGAACCTTACTGCTCGTATATGCTATTAGAGTATCTTCTATACAAGAAATGAGAGCAGTTACAAACAATAATGTTACTCTAGATAGTCTTATTGGTAGACAGATTTTATTTGATATGAATAACTTTGATAATAGTGTCTTACCATCTATAGAGACTGCATTCAAATCTTCTTTGAAAATAAGTAAGCCAATTCATAAATACACTATGAGGAATGATAGTGAAAGTGATAGTGATGACCAAGGACTTGATGAGATTGAAGCACTAATAGCTAGAATATTGTAGAGAGGAAAAGGAAAATACAAAGGTAAATTACCACTTGTATGTTTTAATTGTAAAGAGATTGGACACTTTGCTGCAAGATGTCCTAACAGAAGAAAAGATGACATCTAAGTAATCACAGAACATATGAAAAGAAGTTTGACAGAGATGATAATAGAGATTACCGAAGCAACCAAAAATCTGACAGAAGAGATACCTGAGACTACAAGGACAAAGGGAAGAAAGCTTGTTACCTGGCTGAGAATATAGCTAGAGATAGTAATAACAAATCTGATGAGGACAGTGAGATGGTATTTGTAGCCATGAAGTATGATTTAGACAAAGAAGAAAGGTATGTTGAGACTGCACTCATATCTAATTTTAGTAAGAATGATGTCTGGATTATAGATAGTGGCTACACTCACCATATGACCAGTGATAAATAAAAGTTTGAAACTTTTGAGTATTATAATGGTGGATCAGTAAGAATGGGTAATGACTCACCTTGTCTAGTTGAAGGTAAAGGAACCATAATGTTGAATAACCTGATCAAATGTGAAAATGCATATTGGTTAAAAGGGCTTAATTATAATCTATTGAGTATTTCACAACTGAATAACATAGGTCACCAAGTAGCATTTGAGAATAAGAAGGCAAAGATTTTCAATGAATCAAGAAGGTTGATGAGAATTGGTAAACATACAAAAGGTAACATTTTCTATCTTGATGATATAAACAACAATCATTTAATGGCTAGAAATGAAGACATATGGTTGTGGCATAAGAGATTATGCCATCTGAAATTTGACAACATTATAAAGATAAGAAATAAAAGGAAAGTAAGAGGCTTACCTAGCATGTTAAAGCCCGACCACATCATGTGTAAGAATAGTCAAAAAGGTAAAATGACAAAGTCTAGTTTCAAGAGAAAAGCCCATACATCTAATGCAATTCTAGAATTAGACCACACTGATCTATGTAGACCCATGAGAACAAAGAGTTACTATGGAGATAGATATTTCATTCTCTTTGTAGATGATTATTCTAGAATGATGATAGATATGTTCTTGAAAGAAAAATAAGAAGCATTCAAGATGTTTAAATGGTATAAAGCTATGGTAGAAAAGCAAAGTGGTAAGGAATTAAAATGCTTAAGATCATATAGAAGAGGGGAATTTATTTCGAATGAATTCACTAACTTTTGCAATGAGCATAGAATTAAAAGATAGGTTTCTGGTCCAAAAACACCATAGTAAAATGGGATTGTTGAAAGAAGAAATAGATCCATTGTTGATTGTGCAATAACATTGACGATTGAGAAAAGCATCACTTAAACATTCTGGAGGGAAGCTTTGAGTACTACTATCTACACATTGAATAGAGTACAATTGAAGAAAGACACCAAGAAGACACCCTATGAGCTATGGTATGGTTACACACCCAATGTAAGTTACTTCAAAAATTTTGGAAGTCAATGTTATATTTTGAAAGATGATAGAAATGGAAAGCTTGACTCCAAAAGTGAAGAAGTAATCTTTCTAGGGCATTCCACCAATAGCAAGGCTTATAAATGTCTTAACAAGTCCTCTATCAAAATCATTGAAAGTGTAAATGTCAGAATAGATGAATATGTAGAGAAAAATGATGAGGAAAGCACAATAGAGACAAAAAACTACAATAGGTTTGTTTACACAAAAGATCATGACACTCTACCCAAGCAATAGTGTATCGCTCCCGAGTAACAGAACATTGCACCTGAGCATCAAGCTGCAAATACCAAAAATAGGAAAATACTCAAAATGATGATCCGAGCGATGTAGATCAGAATGAAGGTCAAGATGATGATCAAAATGATGAACATAGAGCTGAACTAAAACTTTCCAAGTATCTTAGAAGATGACATCCATAGAACCAGATCATAGGAGACAAGAAGGTTGGAATGAGAATGAGAAGTAAGTCACTGAACACTAGATGTTTAATTTTTTATTTTGAGCATAAATCTGTTAATGCTGCACTAGAAAATGAAGAATGGGCTAGTCCTATGAATGAAGGGATAGAAAAAATTGAGAAGAACAAGACATGGACAAAAGTACCGAGACCAGATGACAAGAATGTCATCAGTACCATATGGATATTCAGAAATAAGAAGAATGAGAATGGAGAAGTCACAAATAACAAAGCATGATTAGTATGAAAGGGGTATGCACAAGAAGAAGGTATTGATTATGGAGAAACCTTTGCACCCATTTTTATACTTGAAGGAGTAAGAATATTACTTTCTTATTCTACATTCAAACGATTCAAGGTATACCAGATGGATGTCAAATCTGCATTCCTAAATGGAATACTAGAAGAAGAGGTATACATTGAACAACCAGAAAGGTTTGTTGATCTAGACAAGAGAAACATGGTATATAGACTACATAAAGCCTTGTATGGATTGAAACAAGCACCTAGAGCCTGGTATGAAATACTTCACTCCTATGTCATAAGCACTGGATTTGTAAGAACACGTGAAAACAAAAATTTGTACTTAAAAGAAGATACTAATGATAATATTCTGATTGCTGAAATATTTGTTGATGATATCATATTTGGGGGTAATGATATGTTATGTAAATATTTTTCTAAAGAAGTGAGCAAAGAGTTTGAGATGTCTATGTTTTGGGGGATCAAATTATTTCTTGGTCTGCAAATTATTCAACAAGATGAAGGCATATATCACACAATCCAAATACATCAATGAAGTGTTAAAGATATTCAAGATGGAAGATTCCAAGCCAGTTGGAACACCTATAGCAACCGAATGTAAGCTGAAAAAGGAAGATAAGTCAAATGAGGTAAATCAGACCTTATATGGATCAATGATTGGAAAACTAATGCATGTGTTCATACCAGACCAGATATAACACATGCAGTTGGAACATTTGTAAGATTCTCTGCTAATCCCAAAGAATCACACGTGACTATTGTCAAAATAATTCTGAGATATCTAAAGAACATCGAAGATTATGGCTTATGGTATAACAAAAAGGGCAAATTTGAGCTTTAAGTCTATACAGATATTGATTGGGCTATAAATTTAGATGATAGGAAGAGCACAACTAAAGGGTCATTCTTCATGGGTGATACACTTGTCACATGGATCAGTAAGAAGCAAGGATGTATCTCACAATCTATTGCACAAGCAAAATATGTGGTTGCTATTGCATACTGCTCTAATATTGCATGGATCAAACAATTACTGAGAGGTATAAATATGAAAATCCTTGAACTAGTGATTATCTATTGTGATAACACCAGTGCAATTAACATATCAAAGAATCCAGTCATGCATGGTAAGTATAAGAATATTGCTATCAAGTATCATTACTTAAGAGAACAAGTTTAAGAAAAATAAGTGATACTAGAATATGCTCAATCAAACAAACAATTAGCTGAAATATTTAGAAAGTCATTACCTAAAGTTACATTTGAGTACCTGACAAATAGACTAGGGGTCCGACCCTTGTCTATTGATCACTAAGCTTACTAGGGGATTACATCAGCCTTTACACAAATCAGGAGATCATTCATGTTGATGCAAGAAAAGAAAATGGAGTGCAAAGATACATCTATACACAATAAGGTACTTATCTGCACCAAAAACTGGAAGTATTTATTGGCTAATACAAAGCTATGTTGCTAATGGAAGGGAAATTCAAGGAATATATTAAATACAGAGAAAAGAGAAATGACTTTGGCATTGTTGTTAAAGGGAGAGAGATTCTAAGGGAGAGAATATCCTAAGTGAGAGAATATTCTAAGGGAGAGAATATCCAGGTTGGAGAGAGATTACATATGAAATATCCATCATGAGGGAGAGAATACATACTAAGGGAGAGATTGTTGTCAAAGGAAAAAGATATGATCAAGGAGAGGAATAGTAAAAGGGAGAGTCAACATCAAAGAAGAGATTCTACAACACACGGAGAGACATAAATTGCTACATCTATCCAATGAAGGGATTGAAGATTGAAGAGAGTACTCTACAAGAAAAAAAACTAAGATATATGAGTTTACCGAGAGCCATACATTTGTATTGGTTATAGAACAATAAGTTTGGTAGTTAGATGAACTACAATTGATATATTTCATAATGTATTAGTAGTAATGTAGTGCGTTTCCATCAATGCCAAAGGGATAGATTGAAGAACCATAACTGGTTGAATGTTTGAAGATGTTAAGTTGATGATCACCGAAATGTAGAAAGATAATGCAAGACATTAAATCAGTTAATGGATTGTATTGTCATTGATGTCAATTTGATATAATCTGATTGGTTGTATACATAAGTGTTAAGGACTTCAAAGAACCAGAGAGATAAAAGTTATGATATCAGTAATGCATAAAAGCTCAGTATTGACAAAGTGACAACAGACACTGACAAATAGTGCACACTGACAGATAGAGAACCCTGAGAGAAAAGTTACAATGATGCCCAAGAAAGAAACCTGAGAAGCATTACCGACGAGTAGAAACACAAGCATTACAGAAGGATAGAACAACAGTGTTACCCGACAGACAGATAACCCTGACGGAGATGACCGAGGAGAGCTGAAGTGTTGACTAAGCTAACAAAGAGCTAAACACCGAAAAGAAATGAAGTTTAGAAATGAAAAAAGACATATCCAGAAAGAGCTAAAGAAGGATTTAACTAGTTGTTAATATTTTTTCATCGACAAGTTGAAAGCCAGAGATAAGAGAGAGTTTAAAATAATTTTTATTCCAGTTGTCAAGAAGATGTCTACGAGTAAAACTGGAGTAAATCTTTAAAGAAAGAAAGGCTAGAATTGCGGATCATGCCAAGAACAAGAAAGTCAAGAACTTAGAAATGGTTAAATAATGTCTATAAAGAGACAAGATAATTCATTATAAATTAGGGGAGTGAAAAGAGAAGAGGATGCTAAAGAGAAAATGATGAAGAAAGACTTCAATCAAACCTGATCAATCAAGCTGAAGAACAGAGCTAATTCTGCAAACACTGAGCAATAGAGAAGCACAACATCATCAAGAAGAAAGAAGTGGAGAAAAGGTATTGAAAAGAAACATTGATCATAAAGGTATTATGAGCTTACAATAGATCTGAAAATCTACAAGTCTATATTTTTATATGTGAGTAGATCATTTACTATTTCAATTTAACCATTGGATCATAAAGTCTCTTAACTAAGCAGGACTTAACAATCCTTTATATATTGAGATATGTCCTAAGGAGTATAAAAAGGTTTGGTCATGAAGATAGCATAGAGATGCTAGATATCAAGTGACAAACTACACTAGGTTTGGTCCTAAATATAGCATAGGGATGTGATATATCAAGTGACAAACTATTCTATTTGAATCCTCTAACAAGGTCACACCTAATAGTGTATTTGTAACCTTTAACAGGGTTAACTCTTTACCGAGCTCACTTTAGAAGAGTGAAAATTTTGGGTTACCGGTCCCAAGTGGATTTTCCCTTAACAAGGTTTCCACATTAAAAATCCATGTGTCAATGTGTTTGTGAGTCATTACTTTAGTGTTTTTCAAATTACACATAACTAAATTTGGATTTATCAATATACACTAAGTAATTTAGTGTATTTCAGTAAATAAAAGACTACTAATCAGTAAACAGTAAGAATAAGCTTTAATAGTGAACTCCGAGCAGTAGTTATTTGTTGATATTATTTCAAGGCATTCATCTTGTAAGACTAAAGATAAGTAGAGGCTGTGGTAATAAGTTTTTTGGTTGATTTATTAGAATATTTTTTAGGCCACTGATTCACCCCCTGCTTAGTTATTTAATATATATATATATACATAT
>MU226291.1:222458-275941 GCA_018584345.1 Thuja plicata
TACTAAGGACTCGTAGTCTTTCCGGTTCGCTACCGATCGCAATTGTTAGCTCAAAATCAACTGATTTTTTGTACTCCTAAATCTCTTGAAACTATCCTTATATACAAATGCTTATTTTGAATTTTGGCGAAAGGAGACGACATTTGCATATGATAACAACTAATATTTGGTGAACCCCGCGTAATTCCAAGTAATTGACTAGGTGAATATGGCAAGAATTAGGGACATGGTGAATTACGATGCATGGCGAATTGGGTCCTAGTGAAAATAAAATTTTAACTTGGGATAATGGGACTTTGGTGAATGGCAATCCTTGATAAATACCCCTTCCTTAATCCCGTGGTGAATAATAGTAAATATACAATAGATAAATGGGCGAACAACCCCACTACCGTAGTGAAATTACATGCAAATAGTGGCGAACACCCGACCAATTAACATGTTTTTTATAAAATCTGGGCGAACCGGTCAAACAGTACACTATGCATTTTTTTGCCAAATTCTATATGCCCGATGAGACATATTCGCCAATTGGCGAAGAATCACCACTAAAAAAATCCCTACTTCATACTTACATAATATACATGCCTTACAAAATATTATGCCTGATTCTGCACATCTTTATCTATTTCCTTATCTTATTCCCCCTTGTTTTTGTCACTGATAGCTACAGGGTTTAAGTCATAATTATCCAAAAATGACTCATGTAGCTTTAATGTTAGTGCAAATGTTGTATCCCAACTATCCTTTACAAACTTCATGACTTGTAACTTAATTTCTAGCTCGACAGCTAGACTTACCAAACTATTTGTTGTAGAGAGATGAGAATCCCTTTTGACTAATTCATTTTCAGCTTTAAGTTCCTTTTGTATGACCTCCAAATGAGGTATTAAGGTAGTCTGGATAGTTATTAAATTTTCTCTTATTCTGCCATCTTCATCCATAAGCTCGGCTAATCTCCTCTGTGTATGAGTCAACTTGTCAAAATGTAAGGAGCTATAACTAGCATCCATACTCAATGTACTCCTTGTTGACTTCAAAGCTAGTTGCAATTTCTCAATAAGTTGTTGGTTATCCTTGGTAAAGAATTCTACATCACATAAATTTTTATACAAGGAGTAAACATTATTTGCAACTTCCTCAAGAATACTAATAAGATAAGAAATTTCAACCTGTTTGATAGCAATCTCTGCTGATATCTTCTCCAAAAATTTGTTCTCAAATTTTCTCTCAGACCATTGTACCAACTTTTCATTTGGGTCAATATTTTCATCATTAACTTTCTGCACAATATGGACTAACTATTCCAATATTGATGTTTCTTCATTTATATCTGTTATATCAAAATCATTAACAAAAATATCCTTCATTTCATGTAATACTTGCTTTTGTTGGTGTTCCCTTTTCAGTTCTTCTTGTTTCTTCTTCCTCTTCAAAAGGTCTTGTAGAGTCTGAATCTGCTCATATGTCAAGTTATATGTATCCCATTTAGGAATCACAATCACTTCATTCAAAGTGACACTTGGACTTGGTGACTTCCTCTTATGTGACTTCTTCCTTTTGAGTTCTGAAGAGCTGATACTCAGCTTAGATACAGTGATATCTATTCCTTGGTCAGTGTCAATTTCAATTGCTGCCTTCATCTCAATCAAGATTTCATGTTGATCAGGTATACTTCCTATTTTGGGTCCAGTGGGAGTAGATGATGTAGAGTGTGGTAGATCCACCAACACTTGTATAACCTCTTGTTCTGTAGGATGATTTACAAATTCTTCCATCTTATCTCCACTCTCTAAAACTATTTGTACAACCTCTAAAATAGATGGATTTGTATTGATTACCTCCTTTTCTCCTTCTTTCTCTGATTCGGCCTTAGTTTCCTGAATAGGTGATTGGGTACTTGTGTCTGCCAGCTCATTCTGATCCTCGGCATCCACATTACTATATTCTCCAAGTGTAATGTCAATGAGACTGTCCATTGTCAAATCTATAATTTGCACATCACCTATTTCATTTTGGGGTTTAGTTTCAGTTTCTGCTAGATCTGTAGCAGTTTCTTTCTCCATTTCCTTCGGATCTGAGTTGTCTTCATCTTTATCATCATCCTTCTTAGTAATTAACCCAAAGGTTTCCTTCCATATTATGGTGCTTTTTTGTACTACACCTTCAACTTTTGGAAAGATTGTTACAATATAGACAATTGCTATTTTTTCATTGATGTCAAACCTTAACTGGTGAGATTAGTGTTGTATGTTTGATTACCTTATCCATTGATTGATGAAGATTTGAAAAGAATGGGATAATAAGAAGACCAAGGAAATGGTTGAGTTATGAGTATACACCAGGGTACTTGATCAATTGGCACTTTGGCAGAGTGATATGTTGTTTATCTAGCACTGACAGTTCACTGGAAGGTCAATGCCGAGCAAAGCAAAGTCGATGCTGAGCAAAGCAAAAGGTGATGCGGAGCAAATAAAAGATGATGTCGAGTGCCAGTGAAATGTTGAGGGAGATAGTGAAAAGCTGAGAAACAGTATTTTATTATTGATGAGATTTGAGATCTATGGCCGACATAATTTATTTTATTGGGATATGCATTATTAATTAAGATTGGTCCACATTCATTTAATTCCTGGGAAATCATTATTAGCACATAGATTCAATGGTTAATTAATGACTGTATTGGAGAAGTAAATTAAATGTAAAGATGGAAAGATCCGTTGGATCTGACCTAACCTAAGATTTATGATCTTGATTAAGAAACAAAATATTTATCTGACCTAGATGAAGAGGTATAATATAACCTATTATGGTTATTGTTATTGTATCCAAGTGCAAGGAGAAGTTGAATGCAAAGTTTTGCATGGTTAATTTATTGATTGGCAAGACCTAAGAAGAGGAGGCTAAGAAGAGAAGTAGAGAGAGATTTCTTGATGGATTTCCAAGAAGATCTGAAGTTTGAGATGAAAATAGAGGCCACTCAGTGAATTAGCATTAGAGATGAAACTGGATCTAGATTTGCAAAGTAACTTGTATGTAACAGATCACACCTGTTGATTACTTTCTAACCATTGTAACAGTTCAAATCCTTTAACCAGGGTGACCTAATAGTCATTGTATAAGTCCTTTGAACAAGGTGACATTCAGATTAGAATGTTCTAAGTCCTCTAACAAGGCCACTCCTAACAAGGTGATTAAATCCTTTAACCAAGTCACATTTGACAGTGTGTTTTGTAACCTTTAACAGGGTTGGCTCCTCACAGGGCATCACTTCAGAAGAGTAAAATTTTGGTAGCATGTTACTGGTGGTTTTTCCCATATTGGGTTTCCACGTTAAATCATGGTGTCAAAATGTGTGAATGTTATTGTTGTGTTTTACTATTAAGTTTCTGCAAGCTTATTTCATTAGCACAGTAAACTGTACACTTTTATTGTTTATTGCTACCGAGCAGATTTGAGTTGTTGAAGTTGATCTATATGGGCACATCTAGACCTGAGGATAATTGAATCACCCCCCCTCTTAGTTATTATGAATTCATATTAACAATTGGTATCAGAGCAGAGTTCCGTTGAAAATTTTTGAAGGTACTTGGAGATAAAGATCAAGATGTATAAAAGGGATGGACCAAAGATCAATAAGGAAAACTTTCCTGCATGGCAAAGTTTGATGAAACTTCACTTGGCCGGTATTGGTGATTCTGATAAATGACATATTGAAATAGAATATGTATCCCCTAGTGGAGTTCTTAATGCTGCACAAGTAAGAGAGAAGCTTGAACATAATCAAGCAATGTTGGAACTTGCATCATCTCTGAACTATCATGAATTTGAGGACATCAAAGATTGTACAAGCACAGATAATATGTGGGATGCCCTTGCAACCGTCTATGGAGGTTATATGAATGTACTAAGAGCCAAATCTGAAAACTTGAGAGGTAAGTTTGATGATTTAAAAATGCAAGAAGGAGAAAATATAGTGCAATATTATGATAGGATAAAGGAAGTTGTAAATGCTATTAGAGGAGCTAAGGGAGTCATTGACGAAGATACTATCATGAGAAAGGTACTGAGAACACTTCTTCCTATTTATGTTATTAGAGTATCTACAATTCGAGAACTGAGATGTACTCCTAATAACAATTTAACTCTAGAAAGTTTGGTAGGCAGACTATACTCCACATGCTATTGAATCTACATTCAAGTCACATGTGGTCATCAGCAAATCTAAGAAAGGAAATAAATGTGTGAACAGTGATAGAGACACCTCAGATGATGATCTTGAAGAGCCTGAGGCACTTATGGCAAGAAGAGTAGCTAGAGGAAAAGGAAAATTCAAAGGTAAACTTCCTATTATTTGTTTTTCTTGTAACAAAGATGGTCATATTGCTGCTAGATGTCCTGAAAAGAATGAGAAGGATGAAAGAAGGGACAATAAGTATAAGGATAGAAAGGATGACCGAGACTACAAAAAGTACAAGTACTACAAAGACAAAGGTAAGAAATCTTTCTATATAGATGAAGAAGCTTATGACAGTGAATCTGACAAATCTGATGAAAACTATATAGAAGTAGTGTATGTTGCAATGAAAGATGATTCTGATGATGATGAGAAAAATGCACTAATTTCCTATATGAGTAAAGGTGATCATTGGATTATTGACAGTGGTTTTTCACATCACATTACTAGTGATAAGGAAAGTTTTGAAACATTAGATCAATGCAAAGGTGGATATGATAAGTTTGGTAATGATACACCTTGTAGAGTCAAAGGGAAAGGATCAATTCAATTGACTAATAAGATTAGATGTGATGATGTATACTGGGTTGATAATCTTAAGTATAACTTGTTTAGTGTTTCACAGCTGAACACTTCAGGTTACAAAGTTGAATTCCATCACAGGAAAGCAAAGATCTATGATGCCAATGTGGAGGTGGTGAGAAAACAAAAGGTAACTTGTTCTACCTGGATTTAGTTGAAGAGACATGCTTGTTTGCACAATATAATGATGTTTGGTTATGGCATAAGACTCTATGTCATGTTAACTTTGATAAATTGGTAAGCAT
Source organism: Thuja plicata (assembly GCA_018584345.1). Lineage (NCBI taxonomy): Eukaryota > Viridiplantae > Streptophyta > Pinopsida > Cupressales > Cupressaceae > Thuja > Thuja plicata. The sequence goes on from MU226291.1 coordinate 227,523, forward strand.
AAGTAAATTGAAAACGGTTAGAGGGCTACCTAAGTTAAAGAAACCTGAGAATGCAATGTCTAAGCAATGTCAGTTGGGAAAAATGACTAAATCTAGTTTTAAAAGAAAATCTCATACTTCTTAGAATATTTTGGAATTAGTTCATACTGACCTTTGTGGACCTATTGGTGAGAAAATTTACTATGCGGACAACTATTTTATTCTATTTGTAGATGAGTACTCTAGGATGATGACTTTTATGTTTCTCAAAGAAAAATTTGAATCATTTCAGTTATTTAAGTGGTACTTGGAAAAAGTTGAAAAGGAAACAGGTAAGAGTCTAAAATGTCTGAGATTTGACAGAGGAGGTGAGTTCATTTCTAATGAGTTTAACAGGTTCTACAATGACTGAGGGATAAAAAGATAGATGTCAGCACCTAGGACACCACCACAAATTGGTATAGTTGAAAGAAGAAATCGATCTATCATGGACTGTGCTAGAACATTAATGATGGAGGAAAATGTTGCACAAAAATGTTGGAGAGAAGCTATAAGTACAGCTGTTTATAACCTGAATAGAGTAAAAGTCAAGAAAGGTACAAATTCTACACCTTATGAGCTATGGTATGGATATACACCTACTGTAAGTTACTTTAAAGTCTTTGGGAGAAAATTTTTTATACTGAAGGATAACAGAAATGGTAAACTTGATGCTAAAGGAGAAGGCATATTTCTTGGATATTCTACTAAGAGTAAGGCATATAAATGTTTGAATTCTAACACTAACAAAATTGTGGAAAGTGCAAATGTTAGAATTAATGAATATGCAGAAAGAAATGAAGTTGAAAGCATGATTGAGCCTAAAAGTTACAGATCATTCACATATCCTAAAGAAGAGGATTCTAATGAAACTGAAAATGAAGTTTCTGAGCAACAGTCTACACCTACCGAGACACAGAATGACATTGTCGGGCAACAGGAAGTGACTGCTAAGATATCTGATGGAGATGTTGAGTCACAGTTTCACCCTGAACTGAACTTGAATGATCAAAATGAAGCTGAGAAATAGCCTACTTTGGAAAAATATGTAAGAAGGAACCATAAACCTAATCAAATCATAGGAGCAAAGGATTCTGTAGTCATGACAAGAGGCAAATTAAGAGAAGACACATGTTTGTTATGTGATTTCAAGCCTAAGACAGTAAAAGATGCTTTGGACAATGAAGACTCGATTCAAGCCATGAATGAAGAAATAGACCAGATTGAAAAGAACAAGACATGGACACTAGTACCTAGACCTAACAACAAAAATGTAATTGGTACAAAGTGGGTATTCAGAAACAAGCTGAATGAACATGGAGAAGTAACAAGGAATAAAGCAAGACTGGTATGCAAAGGTTATGCACAAGAGGAAGGAATTGACTATGGAGAGACATTCACCCCAGTTGCAAGATTGGAGGGTGTGAGAACTTTACTTGCATATGTAGCCTACAAAGGATTTAAAGTCTATCAAATGGATGTGAAGTCTGCATTTCTAAATGGGATACTAGAAGAAGAATTATATATTGAACAAGTTGATGGATTTGTTGACCCAAGTAAGAGGAACATGGTTTGCATACTGCACAAGGAATTATATGGACTGAAGCAAGCACTAAGAGCATGGTATGAAAGATTGCACAATTATCTGATGAAGATTGGATTTGCAAGAACAAATGACAATAGTAATCTGTATTTGAAGACAGAGCAAGGCAAAGGAATTTTATTGGCTGAAATTTTTGTGGATGACATCATATCTAGTGGACAAGATATGATATGTAAAGCATTTTCAAAGGAGATGCAAATTGAATTTGAAATGTCTATGTTTGGTGAGATAAAATTCTTTGTTGTACTACAAATACATCAAATGAAGAATGGTATCTATATTACGCAATCAAAATATATCAAAGAGATACTAAAAACTTTTGGTATGGAAGATTCAAAACCACTAAGTACACCCATGGCTACTAGACAGAAGTTGACAAAGAATGATGATACAAAAGAGGTAAATCAAACACTGTATAGATCAATGATTGGTAAGCTATAATATGTTGTACATAGTAGACCTGATATTGCATTAGGAGTTGGAATTGTTGCTAGAGTTTTTGCTAATCCAAAAGAGACACATATAATGGCAGTAAAAAGAATTCTTAGATATTTGAAAGGTACAAAAAAATATGGCCTATATTACAAAAGAATGACAAGTTTGAACTCAGAGTCTATACTGATTCTGACTTGGTTTGTAATGTTGATGATAGAAAAAGCACCACAGGAGAAGCATTTCTTTTGTGAAAAAGATTAGTTTCTTGGACAAGAAAGAAACAGAATTGCAGCTCACAATCTATAGATTAAGCCAAGTATGTGGCATTGGCAATTAACTGTTCAAACATTGTGCGGTTGAAGATACTACTAAAAGGTATAAAAGAGGAGATCACAGAACTAGTTGTTATATATTGTGATAACATGAGTGCCATTAATATTTCTAAAAATCATGTAATGCACTATAAGACAAAACATATAGCTATCAAGTATCATTACTTGAGGGAGCTAGTATAGAAGAAGGAAGTGAGACTAGAATATGTAAACACTAAGGAAGAGTTGGCAGACATATTTACAAAAGCATTACCCAAGGATGCTCATGAGTATCTAAGAGGTAAATTGGGGGTACTTCCCCTAGCAGAGACCAACTAGTGCTGAATGGTACTATTGCATCAAATGTTTTAATCAGAACACTTGACACATTGATGCACAGCAAGTCACATTTTTAGGATGCTGCCTAAAAATGTGAAGTGGAAAACCATAACAGAAACATAAATCAGTCATACACAAACATGACAGGAACAACATGATACAAAAATTAGAACAGAAGAATCTGCATGATGAAGATGTCTACATCTTTGGCATTATCGTCAAAGAGGGAGATTATTGCTAAAACAATAGATAAAAAAGAGATATTAATGAAAGAGGGAGCTGAATAGTAACAAAAAATATCAGTGTGATTACAGACACAGAGGGAGTCAGAATGAAGCTAAAGAAATTAATGAATATTTTTTCATATCAGGAACACAGGCACTTTTTGGATTGTATGGTAACTTTGGTTTGAAATTATTGTTTTATAGTTTAGTGTTGCCATCAATGCCAAAGAGGGAGATTGTTGGAAAGATTGCTACAATGTAGACAATTTCTATTTTGTCATTGATGTCAAACCTTAACTGGTGAGACTATTGTTGTATGTTTGAGTTCCTTATCCATTGATTGATGAAGATTTGAAAAGAATGGGATAACAAGAAGACCAAGGAAATGGTTGAGTTATGAGTATACACCAGGGTACTTGATCATTTGGCACTTTGGCAGAGTGATACATTGTTTCTCTAGCACTGACAGTTCACTAGAAGGTCAATGTCAAGAAAAGGAAATTCGATGTTGAGCAAAGAAAAAGGTGATGCCGAGCAAAGCAAAGATGATGTCGAGCGCTAGTAAAATGTTGAGGGAGACAGTGAAAATATTAGCAATAATATTTTGATTATTGATGAGATTTGAGATCTATGGCCAACATAATTGATTTTATTGGGATATGCATTATTAATTAAGATTAGTCCATATTCATTTAATGCATCGAAAACCATTATTAGTGCATGGATTCAATGGTTAATTAATGATTGTATTGGAGAAGTAAAATAAATTTAAAGATGGAAAGATCCGTTGAATCTGACGTAACCTAAGATTTACGATCTTGATTAAGAAGCAAAAGATTTATCTGACCTAGATGAAGAGGTATAATATAACCTAGTGTCGTTATTGTTATTGTATCCAAGTGCAAGGAGAAGTTGAATGCAAAGTGTTGCATGGTTAATTGACTTATTGGCAAGACCTAAGCAAAGAAGCCTGAGCACAGAAGAAGAGAGAGATTGCTTGACGGATTTCCAAGAAGATCTAAAGTTTGAGATGAAAATGGAGCCACTCAGTGAATTAGCATTAGAGCTAAAACTAGATCTGGATTTGCAAAGTAAGTTGTATGTATCAGATCACACCTGTTGATTACTTTCTAACCATTGTAACAGTTCAATTCCTTTAACTAGATTGACCTAACAGTCGTTTTATAAATCCTTTGAACAAGGTGACATTCAGATTGGAATGTTCTAAGTCCTCTAACAAGGCCACTCCTAAGAGGGTGATTAAATACTTTAACCAGGTCACATTTGACAGTGTGTTTTGTAACCTTTAACAGGGTTGGCTCCTCACAGGCCATCACTTCAAAATAGTGAAATTTTGGTAGCATGTTACTTGTGGTTTTTTCCATATTGGGTTTCCATGTTAAATCATGGTGTCAAAATGTGTGAATGTAATTGTTGTTTTTTACTGTTAAGTTTCTGCAAGCTTATTTCATTAGCACAGTAAACTACACACTTTTATTGTTTATTGTTGCCGAGCATATTTGAGTTGTTGAAGTTGATTTAAAGTTCTATATGGGTACATCTAGACTTGAGGATAACTGATTCACCCCCCCTCTCAATTATTCTAAATTCATATTAACATCAACATTATTCCTCATAATTGCATAGGCTCTCTATTTAGGAATAAACTTCCTTTGATATTCATAAATGAATTTAGCTATCTGTTTCTTTGTTAAGTCACGAATGACCTTAGCCAATGTTCCTTCCCTTATATGTCTTTCAGTCATCAGTGAATATTTCCATTTCTGAGAAAAAATATCATATAATTATGTAGGAACATGGTCTCCTATCTCTACAGGTGTCATCTTGAATGTCCCCATCATATCTATTAATGCCTCCTGAATATTATACCTATTTACTATACTCTATTTTTTAAACTTGATAAATTTGAATCATGCTAATCCAATTGAACCTCTGATGTTCTTACATACCTCATCAATATTGATTATTTGTTTGTGTGATGCTATGTGTATGTTTCTAGGTACATCTGAATCTATCTCCGGCTCATCATATTCAGAATCCAAGTATAGCTTCCTCCTTGGTCTTTTCTTAGCTGGTTGGCTCGGCACAGCCTTGGTTTCAACTTGTTTTCTCTTCCCTAAGCTACATCCTTCTTTGTATATACTTTTGTTGTCTGGGCAAGAGATGATTCCCTAGTCCTTGGCTGGTTAGCAATAGGAGGGGTAGACTTAGGTTTTCCTTTGCCTGGTTTAGTTTCCTTGGCAACCCCTGGTTGCTTCCCTTTACCTTTCACAGTGATATCCTCTTTAGGTTCACTCTCTTCTTGTTCACTAGACATATCTTCTCCATGTCCTGTTGATAAACCCAAAGGTGCATCCTCTATTTATTCATCACTCTCTATACAAACCATCTTCTTCATATTCTTGACAATTTTCTTCCTTTTCCTCTCCATAGTGCCAGCCTTCAAATCCATAGTGATTCTGGACTTAGCTTCTTCATAGTTTTCAAAACTTTTGACTATACTATCAATTTCCTCTGCCAGTAGAGTTTTTATTGTTGAAGATGTCTCATCAATGTTTACTTCATAAGGTAATGGCCTTAGCCATGATACCCTCAGAACTACTGCCGGCACATTGGTGAAATCTGTGTCTACTAGGAAACAAACATCCTCATAATGTTTTTCAACTAGTGAACTAGGAATTATACTCCTTAATCTCATATTTTTCTTGAATTCCACAAAATATGTTCCAATCACATTGTCAAAATTATCACCTAATTGCTGAATAAATGCATTGATTTCCTGTGTGATAGGTTTGACTATTTTGCACACTATGTTTTGAAAAGTAAGAAATGTATTATGTATGCAGAAAAATATACAAACAAGCAGAGATCTAAACTTACATATTGAATTCTTCTCCCTTCTGATTGAAGAAAGGTTCTCAGCTAGTTGCATCAGTTGAATCTTGGCAAGGTCATAAGTATGATCCTTCTTTACAATCTTCCAAGCCTGGTTGACTGCAATGCATGGTACACTATCTAGTCTACTCAACTAATAGAACTTATGAGCTATAACCCTAATAGAAAAATCAAGCTCCAAATCTGTGATAGTAGATATCGTCATCCCTCTTTTGCTCCAAATGGCTCCAGTGAATTCTTCTTTGTTTTCTTTACTCTGACATCTCATAATTTTCTTCCCTTTTAGAATTGGATAACCTATTACTCAATGGATGATTTCCTTTGTAATATTAACTAGTCCATTCTCTATCCATATGTTCATGTCATGTATACGACTCAGAACAATCTTGATCCATTCCATTCCGAACTCTCTCAGAAAGTATAGGGCACGAGTTAACCCTCTCTCGGCTAAATGTTTATGTTCATCTTTTAGGGCTCCATCTATGCACAATTTGTTGTAAGATGCCCTTAGCTTATGATCTCCAACCTCACTTATATTGCACATATAGCATGACCTGATATCATGGATCATAAGTATAGCATGACCTGATATCATGGATCATAAGTACCTTCGATGGAATTGACGATAGGGCTCCGATTAAATCACCCTTGATGGCGCTCTCAGGAAATGCTTAGAAATTAGAAGGCACATAGGTGTCGCTCCTTATCAATTGAATGTTTAGCAACTCCTTCTCCATTCTCTTAGCTAGTATAGAAGAAATTGCGGCCATTTTATCCAAAAAATAGGGTTTCAAGGATCACGAACAAAGTACCTTGGCAAGTGACAAAATCTGCACTTTCTACTAAAGAGGTTGCCGACAACACGCTGTAGAAATCTTCAAAAATCTTTGCAGAATTCAAGTTCACAAATGCACAATCACTCTTATGAAATTCTTAATCACATGGTGAGAAGAAATGAAATATCTTTTCCCTTTATATAGGCTCAAATGGTTGAAAGTTAGGTAAGCATTAAATGTTCTTTCCATTGAGTGAGTGCCAAACAACTGTCCTCGGCCGACTCACGAAATTCACTTACCTCTTAGTCGTCAAACAAAACTTACTTGATATCTATACTGTTGCTCGGCACCTATAGTGCATTTTTACTTTGCTCGCTATATAACTCAAAATATGTCCTGATGCATCTTAACATATGCAGATATGGACTTTTGCACTTTTACATGTTAGGAACTGATAAAAGATGTAAAATATAAACACGGTTCCTTACATACCTTTCTTTGCTTAATTAGTGATGGTGCGATCACCTTATCCATTAGATTGGGTGACCTGTGCTTTAGTAAATACACTGGTGCTGGGTTCTTCTTTCCTTATCCATGTCTAGTTCATTTGTGCTCTAATATTCTCAATAGTGGGAGTAGGTACCCTTGTCTTGCAATCTTTCCTAGTATGACCAATTTTCAAACAGTTATAGAAAACTAGGCTTCCTTTCAACCAACTCTTAGATTTACCTCTGAAATGTGTCTTTATGCAATTTTCTGGAACATGTCCATACTCACCATAGTAATGACATCTATGACATGTGTTATAATCTCAATTGTAAGTGTTTCCCTTCCTTGGTCCTTTTTCTTGTGCCTTTGATGTCCATTGTTGTTTAGCATTAGATCTGCAATCTTGTGCTCTATCTCCAAATTTTTGATAGTTGTAACAATACCCATTGAATCTAGGTGTGGGAGGTGCATTATTTGCCTTTTCTAACATTCATGTGCTTGATGTCCAAACTTCTTAAAGTTAAAGCAGTAACCATTGAATTTAGGTTTAGGATTGGACTTACCATTCTTTCTTCGGTAGATGTTTGTTGTGTGTCCTAATTTTCCACAGTGATGGCATACAGGCTTGTTGTTCTTTGTCTTTGCATTCCTCTTTTCACTTATCTTAGATGATTCCCCTTTCTCAGTAGATCTATGTTGTTTGATGTGACCTAATCTAGAAGAATATTTAGATCTCCTTGATGCTTCCATCAAGTTTTCAAAATGATTCAAAGCTTCATTGGGTCTGTTCAATCTTTCATTCAATTTTTTCTCAGATCTCAATTCATCTTTCAATTGACTGTTTTCAAATCTTAGATTCACAATTTCCATGTCTTTCCTATTGATCTCTTGATTTCCAAGTAGCAGTTGATTCACCATGTCAACTTGATTGTTTGTCATCATTTGTACTTCATGTGTCCTTTAATCCAGTCTGGCGGTCATCATTCTTTTGTCTTCTTCAGCCATAGCTTTGTCATCTTCATCTTTCTTCTTTTGTTCCACTACTTCACATAGTCTTACTGTTTGCATTTCTTTCTCTCTTTTCAGGTTTCTGACTTCTTCACACAATGTATTGTTCCTTTCTAGTAGATCTACAATTACTGCATCACTCTCAGTAGAGTTTCATTATGGAATAGATTTGTAGTGTCTTCTTCCTGATAATGAGTATCATTCATTTGTTTGGCCAAATATTTCCTTACTTGCAAGGACTTCTTTAGTTCATGTCTTGCAGTTTCAAGCTGATGTAATGCTAGCTGAATTTCAATCTTTTAATTCTCAATGACTTTACCCAATTTGTAAATCTCCATCTCAAGATCTGTACTCTCAAGATGATTAAAACTTTTTGTAGGAGAGCTGAGCACTGATACCAATTGTTGGAAATACAATATGGGAAAGAAAGATACTGATAGGGGGGTGAATTAGATCTTAAAACTTTTATCCTTTAAAACAAAACTGATCCACAACCATGCATAAATGTAATTAAACTATCAACTAGTAGCATCCATGATAGTAAATAAATAACTCAAGACACATAATTTTGATAACCTAGAAACCCAATAAGGTAAAACTAGGGTGGGAATGACATCCACAAAAATCTTCACTACTGCAGAAATAAAGTGTGCATGTTAGGGCTAGAAAGTTTGATTACAATATGCAATCTACCTAGTTAAAGTTCTGCCCAGTTAAGAGCTATAGATTGTTACAACCTACCTTGTAAAAGGATTTAAACTTACAAAAAAGTAAGCATTTAGCTAAGAGATTTAGAAAGGTCTGTTAGAACCACTTTGTTAAGAGATTTCACCTAATACACTGGTTAGAATGTCTCAAGAACTAATCCTTTGTTATGCATAGTTTACCTTCAAGTTTGTGTCATTCCTAACATGTATGTCAAAACTATCTTTCTCAGCTCATTAAGACTCTGGCGCTCGGCATGAACATGATCAAATTTTTCTTGATTTTCGAGTTACTCAGAAACCATTATCTTCTTGGAAAATACTATGCCGGATAGCTCAGCCTATACTGGATAGCTTGGCTGCAGTGATGACTGGCTAACCTGCCTAGATAAATGACTAAGTGTGGGACACTAATTATAAACAAAACTTAGAGATAAATAGTAATCTCCTATCCCTTCAACAAAAGTGGAATATTTTACACTATTTTAATAGTTTAATTTGGTTTAATTTTTGAAGTCTTATATAATTATTTTATGCTTAAATTTGTGAGAGCTATGCAATAAAAACTTATTAGATTTAATTTTTTTTTATAAATTTTGTTTGCATCTCTAATTATATTTAAAATTTTGATTCGATTTATCTAGATTTTTTTTAGTGAATTCATTTCAATTCTTTAAATTTAATTTACATCCCTTTTTTGGCTCAAGGAATAACGAGTGGGTCAAACTTGACACTTGACCCTATATGTTCATTGTCAGTGAAGGTAATGCCTAGTAGATCGAGCTTGATTTTAGATGATGTTCTTTGTGAAAAGGTCACAATAAATTCAAGGCTCTAAGGTTACTTAAGTTAACCAAGTGCCACAAGAGTACAAAGGTCATCTTTTCCACAAATTATAGATATGGTGTTGTGTTTGATTAAATGTTGATGGATAACCAAGAAGTAATTATTAGCTTTGTGAATTGGGAATTAATAAAAAAAAAAACATTGAAGTTGATAATCTTATAAAAGCATGAAAATAGATAGGGACATCTTTAAAGAGTTCATGTTCATGTGTCCCTCTTGGTGGGCATTGTTATAAGACAAAATTTTGTATAGCCTGATTTTTTGCCCGTGAAGAAAGACCATGTCAGATATTATCAGTGAACAACAAAATAAGGATACAATTACTAGATTGTGGTCTAGCTTGAAAATGATAGGTGATGGAAAATGTTATTGTCCCTACAAAAATTATAAGGGATTAAAGAAAAGAATACTTCTAATCAGAACATGTAATAAACATTGTAGGCAACATGGTTACATTGAAGGGGGCATGATTATTGTCCATTGGTATGTTATTCATTATATCATTTTAACAATTTGTATAGATAATCAATCACTTGATGATGAGATCAAGATCATGGTTTATTTATGCTAAACATTTTTTATATAGATGGAGCACCCTAGGGCACATGATATGAACCACCACAACCCAGAGAATTTGGTTTTCCAAGTGGAGGAACATGGAGGTGTGAATATCAAACCTAAAGATAATGATCCTATGGAAGAACATGATAATGCACTAGAAAACAAAATTGAAGATGATGGTACAAATATATTGATCCACGACACATTTAGTACTGGCGCAAATGATCATGATGATCAAGATGACCTTGATGTTGTTCATGATTTACCTCTACTTGAGAAGGAATATGAGCCCCTTTATTGAACGTTATGAATGGTTTATCTAACATAAAAATCTCACATATGTTAAGGTATGTCATATATGTCAGTTTTTCCATCTATTTTTTTTGTAGTTAACAAAGGGTGAAACATGTACCATTAATATTCTTTATATTAATAAATTTATTGTTTGTTGTAGATTGATAGGTGAGTTTTTTTTTACCACCATCAAATATTCTACTTTGCTCATACTAATAATTATCTGTCATTTTGAAATATATTGGAATGGAGTATGAAGCAATAAATGCATGTCACAATGATCATATTATATATCATAAACAAAATGAGTTTGTAACAGAATGCCCTAAATTTCATATCAGTAGATATTGACCAAATTAGCTAAAAAAATGGTTCCTTACAAGGTTGTTCGTTAAATTCCCCTTATGCCACATTTGCAATGACTATTCAGGTGCACTAGCTTGACACAATTTATGGATTACCATGCAGGGAATAGAAGTCGAGATGATATTATTTGAATTTCTATGGATGGTTCTACATTTATGGACATAGAGGAAAAGTGGCCACACTTTAAAGAAGAACCTTGTCATCTTAGGCTTTCATTGGCAATGAATAGTGTCAATCCATTTGGAGAGCTGGGATCTATTTACTCGATGTGGCCTACTTTCCTTATCAACAATAACATTCCTCCATAGATGTCAATAAAGAGGGAGCATATAATACACGTAATGATTGTTCCATGTATTTTTTTCATTTAATAGTCATCTATTTACCTATGTGATTGTCAACTAGGTAAGTACAAAGTTAAAGATATGAATGTATATATTGAGCCTCTTATCAAGGAGTTTCTGGAGATTTGTGGTATCACTATGTATGTCATCTCTAATCCAATACAATAAATGCAATTTCAATTCCATGTAATGCTTGTATGCACATTTCATGATGCCCCGGGGCTAACACATTTTTGTGTTATGTTATAGTGTTCAAGTTGTGTATGATAATTATAATTATAAAAATTAACATATTTAATGCAATTATACATGATCTTGTAGGTCTTCAAACAAAGGAAAAATTTGTATGTCCATTTTATGGGGAAAAGATGAAATCTCGTCATTCAAAAATTTTAGGAAAGCATGTGTTTGTGTAGTATAGGCACTTCCTCCACAGAAATCATAAGTATCAAAAAATAGAAAGACATCTTTTTAATAGGAAAGAAGAGACTACATCAAAACCATGAAGAATGACACATCACCTATGGGAGTTAAAATATAATAGATTTAATCGTCAAGGTAATGACATTCCATCTAATTATTTATGTTTGGGATTTATATTTTCATAGTGTGTTTTTTTATTGATGATCGTGAAGGTCGTCAAGGCATTAATGACCACCTTCCAAAGGGAATAAAAAGTTATCTTAAAAAATTTAGTAGGTTTCCCTACTACAAGTAGCTACAAATTGTGCATTTGTTTGATATTATTCATATTGGAAAGAATATAACAGAGACATTACAGAAAATATTTGATGGATGGCGTGACAAAGAAAAAAATTTCAAAATTTATAATGACATTCAGGAATCCAATCATGCAATGAAAAATGTCATTTAATCAACTGGAAATGGAGACCATATTAATATATTTTCCCTTCCTTTTTTATTCACATAGTAGAAAATAAATGCTATAAAAGAAGTTATACAAAAAATTCAATTTACCATAGAATTTGCTGCGAACATAAATAATCTCATATCAAAGAAAAGTGAATTTGGGCCAAGGATGAAAATGCATGATTGGCATACCTTCATTAAGGTAATTGATGTTCTTTTATATTTACTCTATATTTGTATACTAAATATACTTTTCATTGTATTATGTTAGAAAACAATGAAAAGATCATTTTATAATAGTTGTAGTACGTTATACCTTTATCTCTCCTAGACCACTTCGACAATAATGTCAAGATATTTATATATGATCTTGGAAAATATATGAGGTAAGTAGTGATATTTGTTCAATTTGTTTTATACATAGTATATTTGTGATTTTTTTTTACTTGTTATGTAATATATTTTATATTATTTTGTAAAGTTTCGCTAATATATTTGAGTCTTAAATCTCTTGTAGGTAGTTTTCATTTAAATAAATCCATAAAGAAGATATAAAATATTGTCCAACAGAAAAATTCCTCATCTACGGTGTGAAATTAAAAAGTATCTACCTTCAACTTTTTTCAATGCACAAGAACACTACCTCATACAACAAGTTGGGGAGATTGAATTGTGTGGACTTGTACACACAAGGTCAATGTGGATGGTTGAGAGGCACATAAATTTTTTGAAGGATTTGGTTTGAAGAAAATAAAATTCTTAGGGTTCTATGGTGGAGGGATATATGATATACTACACTATGGTGCACATTACTAAATATCTTCCTAATTTTGCAACAAAGATCCATGTAGATCGCATTTGGGATCCCAACTCCATTAAAACATTTGAAGGGGAGTACTTATTGGGGAAAGGTAGATTGCAGAAAGTAAGAGGTAATTATAATATGTTCGTGGATATTAATTTGAATACATTTTACATTTGGTTTTTATAGATAGTGTAGTTAATTAATTCTTAATCTTCAATATACATAAGTTGTAAGTCATCTATTTATTTTTTGTACATTTGATCAAGAGTGCGAGGCACTACATTTTTATATTTTAAAATATATTCATTAGACGATTGTATCGATTAAACGATGTAAAGATTATGGTCTTGCATTAACATGGTAAGGTGTGTCTTCATTGGTTAAAGAAGCTCATCATAATAGAGATTCAAATTTTATGCCAAGGGAAATTGATTTAGCATATGGTTTAAGATATAAACAGATACCTATAAATTTATTAATCACACATATTATTTGTTTTTGTATCATCAAAAAATGGAAGCACTTCCTGATAGGGAGATCACTCTTGCTCCAAAACTAAGACCTCTCTCTTAGGCCTTCTTTAGGGTATCTTTCACTACCCTAACTAGAGGATAAATCCAAGATCCTCCACCCACTTTTTAACTCTCCACCAAATATAAACTCCCACTTTTTCCATCTCTATTCCATTATGTACCTGAATTCCTTAATTGTCACTTTCTCTCCAAACTACCCTTGCCTCATGACATTAGGGTTCCTGACCTTTCTGATGGGGAGCTCCCACACCTAGAGCTTTCTTTCTCTCTACTAGACCTTATCTTGGTCTTTCTTAGGGTTCCTATCAGCACCCTAACTAGAGGATTCCTATATGTTCCTCTAACTCACTAGGAGCTCTCCAAAAAGTTCAAATTCACACTAGGTCCTTCTCCATATCTCTTCACATCCATGGCTTGTCTTGGTCACTTACTCTCCCAATTGTGCTATATTCCTTGGTATAGGACTCCTGACCTTATTTAGGTCTCTTTCAACTCCTCTAGATCCAATATTTTGGATCTTTCACCCTATTTTCAATCGGGTTCAATATTTCTACTGCTTAAGGCCTTGTAGCCTTTACTGCCTAATTAGCCCTCCTAAACACTGAAAAAGTGGATTTACTCCCAAAATACCTTAACACCCTTTGGAACTAGTTATATATTCCTTATTGGTATTTCCTTTACTCTAGTATTTTCAAGGTCTCAGGTTCCCACTTTGTCCGTACAATGGTTTTCCAAGAAACCCCTATTTTTATGGGTTTTAGGGAACATGTACACTATCTGGCTTCTTCGTTCGGTTTGATTGCTTTCCAAAACTCCTCTGAAATTATCCTTGCATAAAACTAATAAGGACTCACCCCTCTACGTGCTTCCACCATTTATTGGATTCAACCAATCCACTGAGCAAGCTTTCTTGCTACTGTTCCATTCAAGTAGCTAACCAGAATGCACTTGCTCTCGTCTAGGGCTTGATGCTAAAATTGCTTCCCCTGCACAAAATGAATCCACAAAATATATACACATTGTAAATGGATTTCCCTACTTGAATCCAAGAGGCCATAGGAGATTGACCATGGGAATTTGAGAGGGAGGCATATTTACATAACTTCCTCAGAACCAGATACCGAAACTGTGAAAACAAAAGAATTTACAAAACCTTCACCAGTCACAAAAAAAAATTAATTCAAAGCCACAAAAAGTAAGTAAATTCCAACATAAAAATTATAAATCCATTAATTAAGAAATTTCAATCCATTAAGCTACTGGATCAAAGCACTGTCATGAGAATACAGTCTAAAATATTTTCTCCTGCTCACATAATCTGTACACAATGGCAACTCACTCTTGTAATCACCTAAAAATGGTCACCTAAACCCTAGACCCCCAATCTTAGCATTTAATCAAGAAACCCTAATCTTGATTAAACTTAAGTCCTAAATCAAATAGGCAATTATCGAATTCAAACTGATCTGACCTAAACCCTAGGTCCTAATCAATCATTGTACTTGATTAATTAATTAATTCCTAAAATCACATTACATTGGCAAATAAGCATTATGTTAATTATTTAATTGATATTATGACATATTAATTAAAAAAAAATTACAAAATTGTCAATTAAATCAAAAAGGAATTAAATTAATTATAAAATCATAAATGTGCATTCAAAATGAATTAATTTATTAAAAATGCATATGACATCATCAAATCTAGTTAACTGATTTATCACAATGGAAACAATCCAGTTCCACTCGGTTAACTGATTCTCTACTATTTATAATTTTAGAAACATTTCAGTTAACTGTGAACTGATTTTGGAAGTTTCTAAAATAACTGATCAGTCAGTTCAGTCAACTGACCCTCTCGACGAATCACATCGCTTGCACATGGATTGTACTTCTTCAATCGAATCTGAGCCGCTCTTTTATTTCGATCTCAACCGTCGATTCGAGAGAGATTTCTATAAAAGAGAAACTCTTTTCCTTCACAAAGGATCCTAATTTTTGCTTAAAGTTATTATGCTACATTTTCGTCTTAACTATCTTTCATTCTTAGCATAGCTTTTATTGTTGTTTTAATGTTAATCATGAAAATATAATCTTAGAGCACATTTCAATTGGTGTATTAAAATGAATATCTCACACTCAATTTGGTGCTTCTAAAATGAATCCTAAACAGTTTTGAATGAACAACAATCTGCATTTGCATTTTGCATTTAGTTTAATCAATCATAGATTTAAATCCTTCATTTAGGTCTTCGGTGTAGTCACTAAGCTTGCAATGACCTGAGAGAAATTTCATACTCCTACCTTCTAGAAGGCAATAGGTCGACTCTTCCAGACATGCAGGGTGAATGAATCGATAGTCATTCATGTATGCAACTGAAGAATAATGACTATGTTGAAGTGTTCTGCTAAATAGAGGCCACTTTTAGCATGCACAACTCCTTGATTAGGATTTTTTCCACCTTATATACCTTACCCTCACATGTTTGGACCCTCATGTCAAGGTTTGGGCACCATTAAAGCCCTTTCCTAAATATTAGGAAATGTTGTCATGACAACTTTGCAAAATTGCAAAAGTTGTCATGACACCTTTTACATCTTTTGCCAAAATGACAAATTGTCACTTCTAATGGCCCAATTTGGTCATAAAACTTATCATATGATGTTAAAACACTTAAAAACATCAAAACCTTGAATTCCACTCCATTTTGGATTTTTGGTCAACCCTTTGACCTTTTGGTTGACTTCTAGGGATATAGACCCCTAGATACAATTTGACCTCAACACTACTAAACCCTAATCACACTGACTCTAATCACACCTTAAACACACTTGGGACTTTATAACATAGTCCTTATTAACTGATGGTTGGATAAACCAATGTACAAGCCAAAATAACAAGAAGATCTTTCAAAAACCTATGGGTGCTAGTGCACCACTCTCCCCCTGCAACAAACAATTTAGGGTACCTATGGTGTCACGAACTCCTCACTGATTCCATGTTTCTTGAAGTCACTTTCAGCTATCCAAGAGGCTTCTAACTCTAGTTGATGTCTCCATTTCACTAGATGTTCCATATATGTCTTATGCCCGGTCTTCTTTTTCACTCTTGAATCTAGTATCCTTTCAAGTTGTGGTTTTATCTGATCTAGAGTCTTGAACTCCTCCACATCTGTATTCACCTTAGTATTACAATGTTTCTCATCCATTTCTAGCTCTTATACTTTATCAAATCCTTCACATTGAAGATAGGAGAAATAAACATCTCCTTGTGTAGTTCCACCTTATAGGCATTGGGTCCATACTTGGCCAACACCTTTCAATGCCCAATCCTTTTCATTTTTAGTTTACTAGGTATCCCATTTTGTAGCCTATCATTGTTCAAAAACACCATTACTATATCACCTACTTCAAATTGTAGATCTCTTCTTCCTTCATCCCTTTTGGGTTTCAACTTCTGATTTGCCTCCATTAATGTCTTTCTAACTTGTTCATGTACTTCTCTCATTGACTGAGAAAAATCATCAACATGACCACTGATGCCTTCATATCCTTGTAGATCTCTCAACTCAAGTACACCCCTTGGGTGTAACCCATATACAATCTCAAATGGACTCTTACCAGTAGTTCAATTTGTGCTATCATTGTAGGCAAATTATGCTTGTGGTATCACTTGCTCCCAACTTTGTCCATATTATTTTGTTAAACATCTTAACAAATTTCCAGGTACCCCATTTACCACCTCTGTCTATCCATCTATTTGAGGATGATAGGCTGAGCTATGTGACAATTTGGTTCCTAGTCTCCTCCAAAGTGTCTTCCAGAAATATCCCATAAACTTCACATCTATGTCTGCAACTATGCTTTTTTGCAACCCATGTATCCTCACTACCTCTTTAAAGAACAAATCGGAAATATGGATAGCATCATGCGTTGTCTTGTATGGGACAAAATGGCTCATCTTGCTAAATTTGTCCACTACCACAAACACACTGTCTAAACTAGTAGGTGTCCTAGGTTGTCCCACAATAAATTCCATACTTATGCAATCTCATGGTCTACTTGGGATAGGCATGTTGGAAAGAGATAAGTAAATGAGAGGGGAGGGGTGAATAAGTTACTCCAAAACAAATCATGTGTCACTTAGATGTCTTAAATACTTTAACACTATTACTCGGTCAATTAAAATACTCTTATGTAACTCGGGTGTAAAAGCAGTCTTTATAGTATCTAATGCAATTATGCTTTAGTGATTAAGTGTAGAAACATAAAGCATGAAAAAAATAACATATACACAAGTGACACCAACATTTAATGTGGAAATCCAATATGGGAAAAACCACCAATGTAACTAGTTACTATTTTTCACTCTTCTGAAGTGAGCCATGTTAGGAGCCAACCCTATTAAAGGTTACAATAACACATTGTTAGGTGCGACCCTGTTAAAGGATTTAATCACCCTGTGAGGAGTGGCCTTGTTAGAGGTCTTTAACACTTCAACATAGAAATACTATCTTGTGAGAGGATTTACAAAAAGACTGTTAAGTATACTATATTAAGAGATTTGAGGTCACTGCTACAATTGTTAAAGAGTAACAATGAATTGACATGTATGTGTAAGTAACTGTCTTTGCATATTCAGATCTCTATTTTGATTATGACTGGATCCTTTCTGATCAGATATTCTATTGCAGATATAAGTGATCTATACTCAATTAGAATCTTATCTGATTTCACCTTCTCTTTTCATGTCACAGAATTTCACACTTCTTCTTTTTTACTTTCTCCTCCACTTACACACATTCAATCCAAACTTGACCTTTCATATATATGATGAGCCATGTCAAGTCAGCTTGAATATACTTCTAAATAATAAATCAGAATTCAGTCAGCCTCATATAATCAATTAATTATAGAATGTAAATCACTGTTAGTCGATTACCACTGAATGCCCGACCATGACTGAAATGACCGAGTGACTCGGTCAACACTGAACTTCTTCAATGCCTGACTGAACTCATTATATTCACCAAGTGTGCTCGGTTTGAATGTAGACATTTGTGTAACATCACTACATAAGTGTATATACATGTGTAACATCAATGACAATACAAATTTGAATAATTATCTTCAACAATCTCCCTCTTTGGCATTGATGGAAACACAACATGTCATAATACAAAGAATTGTAGAGCAACATAAAATTTTCTTTTAATGTCCTTAGCTTCATTTTGATTCTCATCCAAAACTCCCTTTGACATCAAAATCTCCCTCTTACTGTATTATCTTCTGTTTGGTAGCAAACTCTCCCTCTTTTGTCTTATTCTTATGTATTATAGAAAACTCTCCCTCTTTGACAACATATGCCAAAGACTCCATAATTTGCTTATCTTTATTCTATAAGACTCCATCTTCTCATATACTAAATAGCAATAGTCAATACTATTTCACTTTGTCATTGTAATGTACATGAATGTACTAATTCATCTGCAATGTGCTATGATGTACCTATATCAACTAATAGATCTTCAGTGTTGCTCAGCTTGATGCATCACTAAACTATATTTTAGTGAGCTTAAATTAGGGGAGGCACCCCTAGCTTTACTCTAATATATAAGAATGCATCCTTGGTTAAAGTTTTGGTGAATATTTCTACAACTTGTTCTTTGGTATTCACATATTCCAACCTTACTTCTTTATTTTGTGCCAATTCCCTAAAAAAAATTACTTTATTTCTATACGCTTGGTTTTGGTGTGCATCACAAGATTGTGTGAAATGTTAATGACACTAGTGTTGTCATGGTAGATAATAACTGGTTCTTTTACTTCTTCCTTCATTCCTAACAACAACTGCTTGATCCATATGATGTTTGAATAGTTCATTGTTGTAGCAACATATTCTATCTATGTTGTAGACTGAGAGATACAATTATGTTTATTGCTAGTCCAAGACACTAACCTCTTTCCAAGAAAGAAAGCTCCACCACTGGTGGTTTTCCTGTCATCGACATTTCCATCCCAATCAGCATTAGTGAATGCCTTTAAATCAAAGTTTCCACCTTTCTTATACCATAAACCATACTCTTCAGTACCCTTTAGATATCTCAGAATTCTTTTGATTTCCATTAGGTGATTGTCTCTGGGATTAGCTGAAAATCTTGCAAAAATACCAACTGCCAATGCAATATCAGGTCTGGTGTCAACAACATATTGCAATTTTCCAATCATTGATCTATAGTTGGTTTGATCTACCTCTTTTGAATCATCATCCTTAGATAATTTATGTCTTGTAAACATGGGTGTTCCAATAGGTTTGGAATCTTCCATACCAAATTTCATAAGTATCTCCTTAATATATTTTGATTGAGTAATTTAGATACCATCCTTCATTTGATGTACATGCAATCCAACAAATAATTTGATCTCATCAAACATAGAAATCTCAAATTCTTTACTCATAGCTAGAGAGAATGCTTTGAAAAGGTCATCATAACCAGTGAATAATATGTCATCAACAAATATCTCTGCTAACAATTTTTTTTTTTGTGGTCCTTCTTTGATGTACAAACTATTGTTATCGTTGTTCTCTAAAATCTAATACTTACTAGATAGCTATGCAGTCTTTCATACCAGGCTTTGGGCGCTTTCTTCAGTCTATACAATGCTTTGTGAAGCTTGAAAAGCATATTCCTTCTGCTAGGATCAACAAATCCTTCAGGTTGTTCAATTTAGACATCTTCTTCTAGGATTCCATTCAGAAATGCAGATTTAACATCCATTTGATATACTTTGTATCCTTTATGTATAAAATATGCCAGAAGAGTTTTGACTCCTTCAAGTCTTGCAACGGGATAACAATTTTCTCCATAATCAATACCCTCTTCTCTAGCATATCCTTTACAAACTAGTCTGGCCTTGTTTCTAGAAACTTTACCACTTTCATTCATCTTATTTCTAAAAACCCACTTGGTTCCAATCACATTCTTGTCCTTTGGCCTAGGCACAAGGGTCCAAGTTTTTTTCTTCTTGTAACACCCCAAAATTGGCATCTTGCAACCCTAACCAATTTTGTTGCATTTTTCATTCTTATGAATCATCAAAGTCCTATTGTACTTGGCAATTCTGAGTTTTAACTGACTCTACTCAACCTAAGTGTCAAATGCAAAAAATCCTAAATCTGCATTAATCATACATTATATTTAATTCTTAAATATCAAGGTATGTGCAGGATCATGGTATGCCAAAAAGTGGCGATGTGAAAAAGAAGTCCTGATTGGTAGACTGATTGAAAAATATATATAAATTTCAAATGGTATAATATTTTTTGAATTTGAAACATGTGTCACATTCTATGCTTCACCTACTATAAGAAAAAAAGAAAAAAATTCCAATTTTATTAAGTTTAGACTAAGTTAAGGTGGTCAGACACAGGAGTTTTTATATTCTAGAAAAGTTGTAGAAGAAAAATCATAATTTATTATTTACTTGGAAAAAAATTACAAAAAATATGCGTCACATCCATACACGTGTCTACTAAGTATATATAGAATCTAGTAAAAAAATATTATGATTTGATTGTATTTAAGGTGGTTAGACATACACCTACTTCTTATCTTTTTAGTCCTGATTGATATATTGATTGAAAAATAGCTATAGCTTTCAAACATTATAACATTTTTGAAATCCTAAACATGATTCACATTCTATTCTTTTTTTGCTAGAATAAAAAATTAAAAAAATTTGAATTTGATGAAGTTTAGAGTTAGTTAAGGTGTTGAGACACGAAATTCTTTATATTAGGGAAAATTTGTAGTAGAAAAATTATAATTTATTATTTACCATGAATAAAATTACAAAAAAATATACATCACATCCATACATGAGTCTTCTACTTATATCTATAATCTTGTAAAAAAATATTATCATTTTGTTGTGTTTAAGGTGGTCAGACATACCTACTTCTTATCTTTTTCCTAAAATTTTCATACTACTGCGTATAAATTTAAAATTTCACCATATAGAATATTTTTAAAAAAATGGCTTGTAGAAAAGAAACTAAATTCAATTTTCTACAGATTCTCTTCTTACACATTTTTTTATATAAGATTGATAACTTGTTCAAATTTTTACGTCAACTTTCCTAGACCTGATTTTCTAAATTTTCATTGCCACTTAAGGGCCTAGTTTGGCATACCATGATCCTGCACATACCCATCAATTGGCTAAATAAACCTAATGATTGAATTAATTTAATTATAAAGTCCGAGCACTTTAATTAAATTAAATTCACCTCGGATGATATGTTCTGTCATTGGACATGATTAGTCCCACTACCATCATATTTATTCCTACCTTCATGGCCAGATTGCTCTAGACACTTACACCCGAAATGAAAAATGTCACGTAATCCGCAGTGCTTCACGGTTTGTCATCATAGCTAACGACTTGTATAGGCGAGGTCTAGATGGTACCCTTCTTAGGTGTTTAGAACCTGATGAGTCCAAGTGTGTGTTAGTAAAGGTGCATGAAGAAATTTTTGGGTCTCACTCAAACGGCCTGACACTGGCCCGTAAACTTATTAGATCTGGTTACTATTAGCCAGATATGGAAAAAGAAGCTACACAATTTGCTAAGTCTTGCAAACAATGTCAACTACATGGAAATTTGATTCATGCTCCAACCAAGGAGCTCATTCCCTTCTTTAATTTTTGGCCATTTCAACAATGGGCCTTTGAATTGGTGGGTCAGATTTATCCCTCATCATCAAATGGACATAAGTTCATCATCACAGCTATAGACTATTTCACCAAGTGGGTAGAGGCAATCCTTCTCACCGTGGCCAATGGAAAATATGTAGCAATGTTCATTCTCAACTACATCATCTGCAAGTATGGTGTACCCTTAGCAATAATCACTAATAATTGGGGGTAGTTCAAAAACAAGGATTTGACGGAGCCATGCTCTAAGTTCAGAATCACTCAGAACTGGTCTTCCATCTATTATCCTCAGGGTAATGGATAGGCGGAAGCATCAAACAAGACAATCCTTAAAATCTTGCATCACACAGCTCACAAATCTAGATGAGATTGGTATCTCCAGATCAATCCATCTCTCTGGGCATATAGGACAAGCATAAGAACACCAAAAAGGGCTATGCCCTATGCTTTGGTTTATGGAGAAAATGGCGTGTTACCAATTGAGGTTGATATTCCTTCTCTATGAGTCTCTCTGAAGGGCCTCATTATTGATGATGATAACAGAATATCTCATCTACAAGAGCTTGAACTACTTGATGAATGTTGGCAAGTGGCATTTGATCAACTTAGAGCATATTAGAAGAGGATGTCCAAGAGTTATAACAAGAAGGTTCGGCCAAGAGACTTCCAAGAAAGTGACCTCATTCTAAGGGAGAACCCTAAGAATTAACAACATCAGGTCCAGAAAGGAAAATTTGAACCAAATTGGCTTGGTCCATATGTTGTCACTGCAGTATTTGGGTCTGGCACCTATAAAATTTATACTATTGAAGGAGAGAAACTCAAGGAGCCGATCAATGCTCTTCATTTGAAATGGTTCTACAGCTGGGACATCTTTAGTGTGCTCATGTACATACTTATTGATCCTGAAAAAAACCAAAAAAGTGATATATTGTCAAAAATTCTAAAACTCTGAAAATGTCTTGAAAAAATTATCATCTTAGTGATAACCTAGAAATAGGCGCTTTGATGTATCTCCAAAAATATAAAAAAATAAAAAATACAACAAAAAGAGAAAAAGAGAAAAAAGTGCCATTGATGAAAACCTGGCAAACAGGCATCATGGTAGCAAAAAAATAATTTCTGCCAAGAAGGTGAAAACCTAGTAAACAGGCACCTCTTGTTCCGCCTTTCTATATCTATCGTAGCACCACTTGGCTTTATACATTTTCTTTCCTGCTTTTCTTCTTTCCTGCTTTCCTGTTTGCATTTACTTTTCTACATGCTCTTAGCTCCTGTCAAGACACCAACTTACATGGATTGAAACTGATCATATTCTCAGAACAACCTTCCTAGTCTAGGGGGCACAGTCCTATTACTCTTCGCATCAGTCACTAGTGGTTCTCACTATGTCTTCCTGTTGATGCCTAGCTATTACTATGATCTTTCAACTGGAGAATCTTTCTTGCGTTAGTCACTAGTGGTTCTCACTACATCTGCCTACTATCACCGTATTGAGGAGATTTCTTGCACATATATATGTATATCGACATCAATCCATTATAGTTGGATTTATACTCAAACACTCTATCTATCGATACTCGGTCTTGACAATTCTTTGCTTTAGTTTGTACATATCTTTCGGTCACTTTCGTGACACTTTGGTTCCTCTACGAACCCTACTGACTTGACATTGATTCAGCACCATAAGCCTTGGGGAAACCACATCGGGTTTGTCCTTGAAGCATACGTCAAGTCAGTCACTGTTACTTGGGGGCACAAGTCCCCAATTTGATCACATCTCTGGTTTACACTAGAGTCAGTAATCTTGTCATTTCTAAAGGACAACTCGCTACTAACGTAAATTGGTGTTTTTCAACACCACCCTAAACATTGTTTTTCAACACTATCTTTCAACACATGTGTGTTTTTCAACACACATTAGATATCGCAAATGTAAACATCTATTGATGACAATCAAACACAATGCACTCACAAGCACAATGGTGTTTTTCAACACCCCTAAACACATACATATTCAAAAACTTTGAAACTGGCTGAGCTATGATTGAATCTTTCTTTGTATGTTGTTTGTTCTCATGGATTTTGTTGATATTTTCTTTGTCTACTTCTTGTGGGTGTGGTTTTGATGATTTGGAAATGTCAAATAAACAGGGTGTCTATGATAAGAGCTCCCACATTAAGGTGGAAAAGCCTCACATCCCTTGATCTTGTTTATTTGTACGCCATAGTGATGTTAATACTATCTCCTTGACTGTTATTCCTCTATTTGTTTACGCATGATCACACTCATGGTTATCTTGGCTTTGTGTGCCTTAATACTGGTGTACTCTTGCAATATCAACTGGAAAAAATGTTCAGGTCATCTTGGCTTTTGTGCCCTGGTGCTTACGTTCATTTCCTACATCTTATCCGTTAAAAGTCATATTCATATTCTTATGGTCGCAGTGGCACCATTAAGGATTGTATCAGCTCCAATGTTCCAAAAATGTTCTATGATGATAATTATACAATGGGTCTCACAACCATGTCCTAGGGAATACATCTAGCATAGGATTGCACTTTCATTTGCATCTAGCATAGGATTGCATTTTCATTCTAGACTTGCATTGTGGCAGCAATTCAATGCTCACTTCAATGCATTCTCTTGGATTTGTACATTAAGGAGTTCTTCTTTAGTATTTTGTCTACATCATGACTGCCCAAGTGTTTGATCTTTTCTCTCAACCTTCAAAAGTTTCTATTTGACCGCTCTGAATCTATTTTCGCGATCGAAATCGAAAGCTAACACTCCTATATAGCTCAAAATTGCATTTAATTTTTTTTGGGACCAACGCGATTGGACACTTGTGCAGTCGACTTTCTGACATTTCTTTCTTGTCATAATCATATATAATCAACATTTTCTCAAATCTTTGACTCTTTTCATCAAAATTCAACTTTGGTCGACTCTCGTCAACCCTAGTCAAACTTGGTCAACCAGACCTCAAAATTGATTCTGAATATTCCAAATTCTTTCGTCATCTGTTCTGAGTTCTTCTTGATCTTTGATTCAACATCTATCTCTAATTTCTCACTCTCAATCATCATTATGAAATTTCATCATTCTATTTCGCTCCCGAGGGGGCAGGATGATTACATCATTGAATTTATTCCAATCAATCCAATATGAATTCAAAAATCCTCATTGCTAGGGGTATCTCATCACTTGGGGTATGTTCAGTTTTGGTACTTCATAGTCAAAACTGAATACTCCACAATCAATAAGGGCATATTTGTTCCTTACATCTCGTCATCTATTAGGTATCGAGGCAATCAAACCCAGATCCCTGAGGATCAAGCTTCATTCTAGAGATGATTCTTAAAATCTCATCTATTAAGTATCTCAACAATCTAACTCAGACTCTTGAGAATCAAGCTTCGTTCTTGAGATGATTCTTAAAATCTCATTATTTTGGTATCTGAGCAATCTAACTCAGGTCCCTGAGGATTAAGCTCCATTCTGGAGATGATTCTCAAAATCTCATCTATTGGGAATTGGGGCAACCTAACCTTGACTCCTGAAAATCAAGCTCTGTTTTGTAGATGATTTTGAAACTTGATCTAACCAGTGTCTAGGAAATCTAACCTAGATATTAGGGGACTAAGCTTCGTTCTATAGATAGTCATAAAAATCTCTATTGACTATCTTTTAATGGACATGTATCGGGGCAATCTAACCCTGACTCCTGAAGGTTGAGCCTTGTTCTGGGGACAGTCTTTTGAAAGATATCAATCTATTAGGTATCTGAGCAATCTAACTTAGATCCTTGAGGATCAAGCTTTGTTGTGGAGATGACTCTCAAAATATTAATCTATTAGGTATTTGAGAAATATAACTTAGATCCCTGAGGATCAAGCTTTATTCTAGAGATGATTCTAAAAATCTTAATCCATTAGGTATCAGGGGAATCTAACCTAGATCCCTAAGGATCAAGCTTCATTCTGGAGATGACCCTCAAAAACTCTACTTGACCGACGTCTTGGCAATCTAACCTAGACTTCGGAGAGTTAAGCTCTGTCCTGGAGATGGCTCTGAAATCTTCATCAATCAATCTTTGCATCACCAATTTTTTAAATCTATTCTTCTGTGCTTCAGACATTAGACTATTCTTTGAATCAATGTGCTCCTTGCACATCAGTTCAAAGAGGGGCAAAATGTAACACCCAAAAATTGGCATCTTGCAACCCTAACAAATTTTGTTGCATTTGTCATTCTTCTGAATCATCAAAGTCCTATTGTACTAGACAATTCTGAGTTTTGACTGACTCTAGTTGACCTCAGTGTCAAATGCTAAAAATCCTAAATGTACATTAATCATAACATTATATTTAATTCCTAAAATATCAATTAGCTAAATATACCCTACGATTGAATTAATTTGATTATAAAGTCCTAGTACTTTAATTAAATTAAATTCACCCCTTTTAGCTAAAAGACATAAAAAGGAATTAAATAATATTTAATTATTAAATAAATATCCTCATTTCAATAATTGAATTTAATTATTCAAATAATTGAGAAAATATATTTATGAGGTCATATTTTATATATTTAATCAAATATTATTTAGTTCCTTTTTATGTGTTTTAGCTAAAAAGCAGTGAATTTAATTTAATTAATGTGATAGGACTTTATAATTAAGTTAATTTAATCATTAGGTTTATTTAGCGAATTGATATTTAGGAATTAAATATAATGTATGATTAATGCAGAATTAGGATTTTCTGCATTTGACACTTAGGTCAAGTAGAGTCAGTCAAAACTCAGAATTTCCTAGTATAATAGGACTTTGATGATTCAGAAGAATCACAAATGCAAAAAAATTGGTTAGGGTTGCAAGATCCCAATTTTGGGGTGTTACACTTCTCAATCTGCTCAATTTCTTCATTCATTTCCTCTATCCAACTTTCATCATTCAATGCATCTTTAATAGTTCTAGGTTCAAATTCACTTAGTAAAAATATACCTTTGAGTTTGTTCCTTGTCATTACACCTTCTGTCTGATCTCCGATTATTTTCTTAGATGCATGATGCCTTCTAACATATTTTGAAGGTATTGGATCCTTTAGTCTAAATTCTGGACCTTATCCACTAGGTCTGTCATTCTTGAACATTATTTCTTGTTCTTCTGTCTGATGCTTGGGTTCCATTATCTGTGACTCGGGTTCCTCTATCTGAGACTCGGTTCCCTCTATCTGTGACTCGGTTCTCTCTATCTGTGACTCAGTTTCTTCTACCAACAACTCGGGTTGCATAGTTTACAACTCGGGTTTCACAGTTTGTGCTAGTATATTTAGTGGTTGACAGTTCTACTGTCCAATCACCATTGCTCAAGTCATAGTTATAGTATCAGGCTCATGATACACAAAGTTCATGTAGTCTTCAGGCTCTTTACTTCTCTTCTCTTCACATATCTCTGCAAACTCATCACTCTTTACATGTACACTTTCTATGACTTTATGAGTAGTAAGATTCAAACATTTGTATGCTTTTCTTTTACATGAGTAACCTCAGAATATTCCTTCATCACTTTTTGCATCTAGTATTCTATTTCTTGCTTCCTTCAAGATGTATCATCTACTTCCAAATACTTTGAAATAATTAACATTAGGTTTATAGCCATACCATAATTCAAAAGGTGTCTGGTTACTACCTTTCTTCAGTTGAACTCAGTTCAAGGTGAACACTGTAGTGCTGATGGCCTCCTTCTAGTATTTGGAAGCAATAATCTTTTCAATCATTAGGGTTATGGCACAACCCATAATGGATATGTTTCTTCTTTCTTCTATTCCATTTTACTTTAGTGTACAAGGGGCAGATACCTATCTTTTGATTCCTCTCTTATTAGGGAATTCATTGAACTCATTAGAAATTAACTCTCCTCCTCTATAAGATCTTAGGAATTTTAGTTTCTTTCATGTTTCCTTTTTAACTCTTGCAAGATACCATTTGAATTTTTGAAATGCTTCTTATTTCTCTCTAAGAAACATGATAGCCATCATTCTGGAATGATCATCAACAAATAGAATAAAATACTTCTCTCCAATATAGGTTGTTGTTCCAATTGGTCCACAAAGTTCAGTATGCACCAATTCCAAGATTTCATCAGTATTGTAATTCTTTCTTTTGAAAATTTTCTTTCTCATCTTTCCATTTTGAAGTTGTTTGCATATTGCTAACTCGGGTTTCATAAAATAGGAATACCTCTGACTCTCTTGTTCTTGCTTATGTTTACCAAATTATCAAAATTTACATGACACAACCTTTTATGCCATAACCAACTTTCTTCTACTTGTGCAATAAAGCATGAACCTTCAGTGAGATCAAGATAGAATAGATTACCTTTTGTTTACATGCCAATTCTGACTAGGTTCCCTTTACCATCTAGGAGCTTAGCCTTACCATTCATGAATTCTACCTTGAAGCAAATTTTGTTCAGCTATGCTACACTAAGTAGATTTCTCCTCAATCCTTCAACCCAATAAGCATTATCACATTTGATTCCTTCTATTAGAATAATGCAACCTTTTCCTTTTATAGGGCAAGGTTCATCATTCCCAAAATTGACTCCCACCATCATAGTGTTCAAGATGTTCAAATTTTGTCTTATCACCAGTCATGTGATGAGAAAAACCACTATCAATTATCCATGTGGCATTTTTACTGATGTGTGAGAAAAGTGTTGTCTTTTCATCTAACTCATCCTTAATAGAAATATAAACCATTTCATCTTCTTCTTCATCACTATCAGAACCTTTAGCAATATAACAAGACTTCTTACCTTTATCCTTGTAGCTTTTGTAGTTCTTGAAATCCTTGAATTTGTTGAAATTTTTCTCATCTTTGTCTTCTTTGTTCAGACACTTTGCAGAAATGTGACCAACCTTATTGCATGAAAAAAAAAACAATGGTATATTTCATTTGTATTTCCCTTTCGCGGCTCTTCTTGCAAGTAATGCTTTAATGATGTCAAGATCTTCATCATCACTGTCACTTTCAATCTGCTTCCCTTTTGAGTATA
The DNA here is from genome assembly GCA_018584345.1 of Thuja plicata. NCBI lineage: Eukaryota > Viridiplantae > Streptophyta > Pinopsida > Cupressales > Cupressaceae > Thuja > Thuja plicata. Next base: position 256,748 of record MU226291.1, read on the forward strand.
TATCCTTCTTGCCAAGGTTTAATTTATCTTTGAATGCAAACTCAAGATTGCTAGAGCTAGGAGAGTAATTGTTAAAGTTGTCCAGCTCAAAGTTGTAAGCCTTCCCACTAATGTATCTAGAGTTATGTCCTTATTGCACCTCATCTCTTGAATAGCTAAATCTCCCATAGCATAGATAGGAAGTAAAGTTCTTACTACCTTGCTGACCACTATAGTATCTTCAATTATTCCACCTATAGCTATAATGGCACTCACAACCTTCTTGATTCTTTCACTGTATCTTGTAATGTCTTCTCCTTCTTTCATTTTCATCTGGTCAAATTTTCCTCTTAGAATTTCTGCTTTGGATCTCCTTACATTTGCATCTCATCCATGAATTTCCTATAATTTCTTCAACATATCATAGGCTATAGGGTAGTCCTTGACTTCATCAAATTCTGAGTAGCTGAGTGAAGATGCTATATCAACCATCATTATATTATGAATCTTTTGTTCCATCATCTGTTCTACAGTCATAGTCCCTGTTGGTTCCACATATTTTCTTTCCCAAAATTGCAAACCAGCATCTCTAATAGTAGATAGATGTATCTTCATAAGCTCTTGCTATGCTAGAAAGTTATCTTTGTTTCTCTTTGGGATCTCCCTTCTGTAAGACACCTTTGATCTTTAGCTTGGGTCTTAAAACCTTCTCTGAAAGCACTTGAAGCTCTAATACCAATTGTTGGAAATGAGATAAGTAACTATGAGGGGAGGGGTGAATCAGTTACTCCAAAACAAATCCTTTGTCCCTTAGATGTCTTAAATACTTTAACACTATTACTCGGTCAATTAAAATACTCTTTTGTAACTCGGGTGTCAAAGCAATCTTTATAGTATCCAATACAATTATAATTTAGTGATTAAGTGCAGAAACATAAAGCATGAAACAAATAACATATACACAGGTGACACCTAGATTTAATGTGGAAACCCAGTATAGGAAAAACCACCAATGTAACTAATTACTGTTTTTCACTCTTCTAAAGTGAGCCCTATTAGGAGCCAACTGTGTTAAAGGTTACAATAAAACACTGTTAGGTGTGACCTTGTTAAATGATTTAATCACCCTATGAGGACTGGCCTTGTTAGAGGTCTTTAACACTTCAACATAAAAATGCTACCTTGTGAGAGGATTTACAAAAATACTGTTAAGCCTACTCTATTAAGATATTTGAGATCACTGCTACAATTTTTAGAGAGTAACAATGAATTGACCTATATGTGTAAGCAATTGTCTTTGCTGATTATGACTGGATCCTTGTTGATCAGATATTCTATTGTATCTCCAAGTGATCTGTGTCCAATCAGAATCCTATTTGATTTTGCCTTCACTCTTCATGTCACAAAATTCCACACTTCTTCTTTTGTACTTTCTCCTCCACTTACACACATTCAGTCCAAAATTGACCTTTCATATATATGATAAGCCCTATCAAGTCAACTTGCATATACTTTTAAATAATAAATCACAATTCAGTCAACCTCATATAATAAATTAATTATAGAATGTAAATCACTGTTAGTCATCTACCATTGAATGCCCGACAATGAATGAAATACCCAAGTGACTTGGTCAACACTGAACTTCTTCAATGACAGAATGAACTTGGTCAACACTAACATAACTCATTCTATTCACTAACTATGCTTGGTCTAAATGTAGACATTTATGTAACATCACTACATAAGTGTATATATACATGTGTAACAACAATGAAAATACACAATTGAGTAATGTTCTTCAACAAGGCAATGACTAATATAAGCCTACAATTGATGAAGTTCCTTTTTCTTTTTGACACACTCCTCACTGCTCCACATATCTCCTTATATCTCTCTGCATTTTTGGCCACCAATAGAATCTCTCCACTAGATCCAAAGTCTTGTACAATCCAAAGTGTCCACTCAAACTCCCATTATGCTTTTCCTGGATGAGATTCTCCCTCATGGATCCCCTTGTAACACATAACTATTTCCCTTTAGCCAACAATCCATTTTTAAGAGTGTAGTCTGCATACTCACTGTGAAAGTGATTCTCAAATTCTTTGCACACTTTGTAGATCACTGAGAATTCTGCATCTCCTTCATAAAGGTCCTTCAATCCTTCAACCCCTATACTCTACAACTGAATCTCTTGTAGGGTAAGCATCCTTCTACTAAGGGCATCTGCAACTTTATTTTCTACCCCTTCTTATGCTTAATGGTGAAGGTGTATGACTACAAAATCTCCATCCATTTGATGTGTCTCAAGCTAAGCTTGTCTTGAGTATTGATATAACTCAATGCTTGGTTATCTGTAAAGACAAAAAAATCTTTAGGCAATAAGTAATGCCTCCATTTCTTTAGGGATTGTACAAGAGCATATAGCTCCAAGTCATAGAAAGAGTACCTAGACTTTGCCTCATTCAATCTTTCACTGAAAATTGCCACAGGCCTGCCTTCTTGGCTTAAGATATCCCCCACTGCTATGCTTCTTACATCACACTCTACTATGAGAGGTTTGTCAAAACTTGGTAACAACAATATGGGTTGAGTGGCTACTTCTCTCTTCAATCTTTCAAACCTCTCATTAGCTGCCTTGGTCCACACAAACTTGGTTTTCAAACCTCCTTTAATGGTCTCTAGGACTGGAGCACAGATTTCACTGAATTTTCTAATAAAATTTCTATATAATTAGGCTAACCCATGGAAGCTCCTAAATCCAGTCCATGTCTTAGGAGTAGGCCAGTTAAATATGGCCTCTACTTCATCCTTATCCATCTTCAAGTCACCTTGGGAGACTACAAATCCTTGATAGACTAATTTTCCCTTCATAAACTCTCTCTTTTCAAGATTTATGGTGAGTTTTTCTTCCTGCAATCTCTTCAACACTAACTCCAAGTGTTTCAAATGATCCTCTTTTGTCTTTCTAAAAATCATGATGTCATCTAGGTAGACAACTACAAATACACCTATATAGTCTTTCAAGACTTCATTCATCACCCTCATAAAGGTACTAGGTGCATTGGTAAGCCCAAAGAGAACAACTAACCATTCATATAACCCTTATGGAGTCTTAAAGGCTAACTTCCACTCATCACCTTCTTTCATCCTAATTTGGTAGTAACCACTTTTCAAATCAATTTTAGAGAAGAACTTAGCACCCCCCAAACAATCCATAAAATCCTCTATTCTAGGAATAGGAAATATATTTCTAATATTTTTCCTATTAATTTTCCTATAAGAAGTACACATTCTCCACTTACCTCCCTTCTTAGGAGCCAACACCACTGGGACAACACATGGGCTTATTCTCTTTCTAATCAGACCTTGGTCTAAAATCTCTTGCACGTGTCTGGCTATCTCCTTCTTTTTATGTGGTGTCATTTTATATGCAGCCTTGTTTGGAAAAGATGCTCCTAGCACAAAGTCAATCTGATGACTTATCTCCCTCTTTGGTGGTAGTGTAGCTGGTGTACCCTCACATATTATGTCCTTAAACTGATCCAATAGTTGTTTAACTTCCTTTGGCATGGGTGCTTTCTTATGAGTCTCCTCCTCCTTTGGCTTTAACATGATTGCATATCCAACTCCTTCCTCTTTCATATCCCATAGGAATTCCTATCCACTCATCAGTAGTGTACTAGATTCTATCTTCTCCACTTTGTCTTCCTCTATCAAAGACTAAATTTTGAAAGTTACTCCATTCTTCTTGAAGGAGTACTTGTTCTCTTTCCCACTATGGACACAGATGACATGCATCCATTGGAAACACATCACAAAGTATCTTATCTTGATACTTGCCAATGGTGAATTCTACCCACACTTTCTCATTTACCAAGATGTTTTTCCCCTTGTTTAACCATGTAACTTTATAGGGAAACACATGTGGAATCTTGGTGAGTTTCAAATTCTCTACTTACTCCTTAGATGTAACATTATCTGTGGACCCTGAATCAATGATAACTATGCATAGTTTTCCCAATATCTTGCACTTGACTCTAAAAAGAGCCCTTCTCTTCTTATGTTCATCTTTGGTGGGTGGCTTGATCAAGATTCTTCTCAACACAAGATGTTCTCCCTTCTCCGAATCTAGACTCACCTCTAATTGTTTAGAATATTCCTCTTCTTGGACATAGGCAATAATTTTCTCTCCTTGTAAAACTAAGGGTTTTTCAGGGCATCTATATGCATGGTGCCCCAATTTTCCATAGTTGTAGCATTTCATGGAAGAAAAATGAGAACTTCTTCCAAAACCCCCTGATCTTCCTCTTCCACTATTATAAGAACCCCTTCCTCTATTGTATCCACCTCTATTTCTTGACTCATGCTCTTGCTCTATATATTTGGATTCTCCTTGGCTCCTACTATTATTTCCCCTTCCACTTGAACCTCCTCTATGGCCACCTCTATTGTATCTACCTCTTCCTCTTCCTCTAGAGTTACAGTCTTGATTCTTTCTGGTTTTCTCTTTCACTTTAAAAGCCATTTGGAAACAACTATGAATGGAAGCTAGGGTAAAAAGACTGAGTTCTTCCTATATATTCCACTTTAATCCATTAAGGTATCGAGCAACCTTGATGCTCTTTTTCTCCTGTATTCTTGATCTAAGACAAAGATTCTGAAATTCTTCAGTATATGATGGCACATCTAGGTCCTTTTGCTAAGATTCTACCTCTTCTTGTGTAGCTGAATGTCATAGTCTTCTAGAAGGTAGTTCTCCTTCACCTTTTCCACCATTGATTTCCAATTTTCTATGGGCTTCTTTCCCTCTTTCTCCCTTTCTTCTTGCAGAAACTTCCACCATGTGAGTGCTTGTCCTGTTATCCTAGACTTGGCTATCTTTACCTTATGTGCTTCTGTGATTCGATCACATTCAAAGTGGTTCTCCATGCCTTCATTACATTCCATAACCATCTCTGCATCCATCTTACCAGAGAACACTAGAATTCCTTCTAGAGCCTTTCCACTCAATGCTTTGAGTGCCTTGAGGAATGGTTCCTTAGGTAGAGGAGGGTCAGGCTCTGCTTCTATCTCCCCCTCTACTAGTTTCTTTCCCTTATCCTTATCTTCCCTCGTATGCACTTTTAACTTGCTAGTTGTCTCTACAACCACTGCCATCTTTATCTTTATCTCTTCCATTTCTTCTTCAAGTAGCCTATTCTTGTCTTTCTACTTTGACAAGTCCCTTGCCAATTCAGCATTAGTCACCATGATGTTCTCACCTATCGATTCACTCCTTTCTGACATACACCAATCAACTCCCAAGTCATTCAATGGCTCTGATACCAATTTGATGGGGAGCTCGCACTCCTATAGCTTTATTTCTCTCTACTATACCTTCTCTTGGTATTTCTTAAGGTTCCTATCACCACCCTAACTAGAGGATTCCTATATGTTCCTCTAACTCACTAGGAGCTCTCCAACAAGTTCAAATTCACACTAGGTCCTTCTCCACATCTCTTCACATCCATGGCTTGTCTTGGTCATTTACTCTCCCAAATATGATATCTTCCTTGGGATAGGATTCCTGACCTTCTTTAGGTCTCTTTCAAATCCTCTAGATCCAATCTTGTGGACCTTTCACCCTATTTTCAACTGTGTTCAAGATTTTTAGTGCTTAATATCATGTAGCCTTTTAGGCCTAATTAGCCCTCCTAAACACTGAAAAAGTGGATTTACTCCCAAAATCCCTTAACACCCTTGGGAACTACTTATATGTTCATTGTGTTTTTTTCCTCTACTCTAGGATTTTCAAGGTCTCAAGTTACCACTCTATTCGTACAATGGTTTTCCAAGAAACCCCTATTTTCATGGGTTTTAGGGAACATGTACACAATCTGGTTTCTTGGTTTGGTTTGATTTCTTTCCACAACTCCTCTAAACTTATCCTTGAATCCAACTAAAAAGGAATCACCCCTCTAAATTCTCCCACCATTTATTGGATTCAACCAATCCACTGAGCAAGCTTTCTTGCTACTGTTCCATTCAATCACCTAACCATAATGCACTTGCAATCGCCTAGGGTTTGATGCTAAAATTGCTTCCCCTACACAAACTGACTCAAAAACCTATATAAACAATTTACATGGAGTCTCCTACTTGAATCCAAGAGGCCATAGGAGATTGACTAGGGGAATTCAAGAGGGAGGCATATTTACATAACTGCCTCAGAACTAGACAGCGAAACTGTGAAAACAAAAGAATTTACAAAACCTTAACCAGTTAGGCAAAATGATTAATTCAAAGCCACAAGAATTAATTACATGTCGACATAAAATTTATCAATCCATTAATTAAGCAATTTCAATCCATTAAGCTACTGGATCAAAGCACTGTCATGAAAATACAATCGAAAATCCTTTCTTCTGCTCAGACAATCCGTACACAATGGAGACTCAATCCTTGATTAGGGTTTTTTCCACCTTATATACCTTACCCTCACATGTATGAACCCTCATGTCAGGGTTTGGGCACCATTAAATCCTTTTCCTAAAAATTAGGAAATGTTGTCATGACAACTTTGCAAAATTGCAAAAGTTGTCATCACAACTTTTACATCTTTCGCCAAAATGACAACTTGTCACTTCTAATGGCCCAACTTGGTCCTAAAATTTATCATAAGACCTTAAAACACTTAAAAACATCAAAACCTTGAATTCCACTCCAATTTGGAGTTTTGGTCAACCCTTTGACCTTTTGGTTGACTTCTAGGGATATAGACCCCTAGATACAATTTGACCTCAACACTACTAAACCCTAATCACTACTAACTCTAATAACACCTTAAAGACACTTGGGACTTTATAACATAGTCCTTATTAACTGATGGTTGGCTAAACCAACCTACAAGCCAAAATAACAAGAAGATCTTTCAAAAACCTATGGGTGCTCCTGCACCACTTTCCTAGTTCACTTTCTACTGATTTTTATCCTTCTTGATGGATCCCAATTCTTGGTTCCAATCGGGTCCTCAATTTTCAAGTTTTAGGCCTTCTAGCCTTTCTAGGCCTAATTAGACCTCCTATATAATGAGAAATATGGATTTTCTCCCAAAATACCTTAACACCCCTATGGAATAACTATGGATTCTTTGTGAGGTCATCCTAGGCTCTAGGATTTTCAAATATTTAGATCCTCACCCTGTCCATACATAGGACTTCCAAGAAACCCCTATTTGCATGGGTTTTGGGGAACATGTACACAGTCTAGTTTCTTGGCTCATTTTGAGTGTCTTACCCAACTCCTCTGAACTTCTCCTCCCATCCAACTAACAAGGAATCACCTCTCTACATGCCCCCACCATTTATTGGGTTCAACCAATCCACTGAGCATGCTCTCTTACTACTGCTCCATCCAAGATCCTAACTAGAATGCACTGGTACTCACCTAGGGCTTGGTGCTAAAACTTCTTCCCCTACACAAAAATACTCCACAAGCTATATAAAAAATTTACATGGAGTCCCTTACTTGAATCCAAGAGGCCATAGGAATCTGACCATGGGAATTCAAGAGGGAGGCATATTTACATAACTACCTCAAAACTAAACAACGAACCAGAGGAAATAAAAGAATTTGCAAAACCTTAACCAGTAACACAAATGATCAAACCAATTCCACCAAAAGTATCTACATGCCAAAAAAAAAGTTGTGAATGCATTAATTTATCACTTTCAATCCATTAAACAACTGGATCAAAGCTCTGTTGTGAAAATACAGTCTAATCTACTCCTTCTTCACACAGAGTCTGTACAAAATGACAACTAACTTCTAGATTAGGGTTTTTTCCACCTTATATACCTTATTCCCACATGTCTAGACCCTCATGTCAAGATTTGGGCACCATTAAATCCCTTTCCTAGTTTTTAGGAAATGTTGTCATGACAAATTTGCAAAATTGCAAAAGTTGTCATGACAACTTTAACATCTTTTTCTTAAATGACAAATTGTCACTTCCAATGCCCCAACTTGGTCCTAAACCTTATCAAATGACCTTAAAACACTCAAAAAAACTAAAACCATGAATGCTACTCCATTTTGGAGTTTTTGGTCAACCTTTGACCCTTGTAGTTGACTTTTAAGGAGATAGACCACTAGATCCTTTTGGACTCCATTAATCCCTAAACCCTAATCAATCTTAACTCAAAAAACATACTAAACACACTTGGGATGTTATATCTTAGTACTTATTACATTTGGTGGTTGGAAAAATCAACCTACAAGCCAAAATAAGAGAAAGATCTATTAAAGACCTTAAGGTGCTCCTGCACCATTCTCCCCATGCAACAAACAAGTTAGGGTACCTATGGTGTCAGGAAATCATCTCTGATTCCATGCTTCTTGAAGTCACTTTCAGCTATCCAAGTGGCTTCTGACTCTGGTTGTTGTCTCCACTTCACTAGATGTTCCATATATATCTTATACCTTGTCTTATTTTTCACTCTTGAATCCAGTATCCTTTCAACTTACGGTTTGATCTAATCAGAAGTCTTGAGCTCTTCCACATCCTTGTTCACTTCAGTTCTGTACTTTTCTTCACCCATTTCTAGCCCTTTATACTTTATCAAATCTTTCACATTGAAGATAGGAGAGATGGACATCTCCTTGGGTGATCCCACCTTATAGGAATTAGGTCCATACTTGGCTAACACCTTGTATGGCCCAATTATTTTCATCTGCAACTTACTAGGCATGACTTTTTGTAGCCTAGCCTTGTTCAAGTACACCATTACTAGATCACCTACCTCAAATTTTAGGTCTCTCCTCCCTTCATCTCTCTTGGTTTAATACTTTTGGTTGGACTCCATTAGTGTCTTTATTACTTGTTCATGAACTCCCCTCATTGACTGGGAAAAATCATCAACATGGCCACTAACTCCTTCATATTATTTTCGATCTCTCAACTCAAGAACACCCCTTCAGTGTAAACCATAGAAAATATCAAATGGACTCTTGCCAGTAGTCTAATTTTTGCTATCATTGTAGGAAAATTCTTCCTATGAAATAAATTTCTCCCAACTTTGTCCATATTATTTTTTCAAACACCTCAACAAGTTACCAAGTACTATGTTGATCACCTACATCTGCCCATCTGTTTGAGGATGATAAGATGAACTATGTGACAAGTTAGTTCCTAGCCTTCTCCAACATGTCTTCTAGAAATGTCCCAAAAACTTCACATCTCTATCTACAACTATGCTTGTTGGTAAGCCATGTATTCTCACTATCTCTTTAAAGAACAAATGGGCATTGTGGCTAGTATCATGTGTTGTCTTGTATGGAAAAAAATGACTCATCTTTCTAAATCTATCCACTACCACAAATACATTGTAGATAAACCAGTACGTGTCCTAGGTAGACCTACAATGAAATCCATACTTATGCACTCCCATGGCCTAGATGGCATGGGAAATGGGTAATACAAGCCTACATTTGATGAAGTCCATTTTGTCTTCTGACACACTCCACACTACTCTACATACCTCCTTATGTCTCTCTGCATCTTTTGCCACTAATAAAATATTTCCACTATATCCAAGGTTTTGTTTAACCCAAAGTGTCCACTCAAACTCCCATTATGCTTTTTTTGGATGAGGTTATCCCTCATAGATCCCCTTGGAACACATAATTGTTTCCCTCTGAACAATAAACCATTTTGTAGGGTGTATTCTACATACTCACTATGAAAGTGATTCTCCATTTCTTTGGACACATTGTAGATCACTGAGAAGTTTGCATCTCCTTCATAAAGGTCCTTGAACCCTTCAACCCTTGTACTCTGCAACTGAGTCTCTTGTATGGTAAGAATCCTTATGCTAAGGGCATCTGCAACTTTTTTTTGTACCCCCTTCTTATGCTTAATGGTGAAGGTGTATGACTGCAAAAACTCCATCCATTTGATGTGTCTCAAACTGCATTTGTCTTGAGTGTTGATATAACTCAATGTTTGGTTATCTGTAAAGACAACAAACTCTTTGGGAAATAGATAATGCCTCCATTTCTTAAGGGCTTGCACAAGACCCTATAGCTCCAAGTCATAGGGAGAATACCTAGACTTTGCTTCATTCAATCTTTCATTGAAAAATGCTACTGGCATGTCTCCTTGGCTTAAGACAACCAGCACTGTTATGCTACTTGCATCACTCTCTAGTAGGAATGGTTTGTCAAAACTTGGTAAAACCAGTATAGGCTGGGTGGCTACTTCTTTCTTTAACCTTTCAAACCCCTCATTAGCTTCTTTGATCCACACAAAGTTTGTTTTCAATCCTCCTTTGATGGTATCTAGGACTGGAGCACAAATTTCACTAAATCTTCTAATAAAATTCCTATAGAATTGGGCTAACCCATGGAAGCTCCTAACTTCAGTCCTTTTCTTTAGTGTAGGCCAACTAAGAATAGCCTCAACCTTACTCTTATCCATTTTTAAGTCACCTTGAGACACTAAAAATCCTAGGTAGACTAACTCCTATTTCATGAACTCACTCTTTTTCAAATTTATGGTGAGCTTCTCCTCTTGAAGTTTCTTCAACACAATTTCTAAGTGCTTCATGTGTTCCTCTTTGGTTTTTCTAAAAATGAGAATTTCATCTAGATAGACAACTACAAACACACATATGTAATCCTGCGAGACTTCATTCATCACCCTCATAAAGGTACTAGGTACATTGGTAAGTCCAAAGGGCATAACTAATCATTCATATAACCCCTTTGTAAACTTAAAGGCTGAATTCAAATCATCACCTTCTTTCATTATAATTTGATAATAACCACTTTTCAAATCAATTTTAGAGAAGTACTTAGCACCCCCCAAACAATCCATTAAATATTCTATCCTAGGAATAGGAAATTTATAGCTAATAGTTAACCTATTAATTTATGGTGCAGGAGCACACCTAGGCTAACCTCCATAGTTAGGATGTTTTGGATTGTACTTGAAATTGGCCAAGTCAAGATAGGTTGTTTAATTTGGACCTTAGAAGGTCATTGCAATGTGGGCTAGGTGAGTTAGTCATTAGGACTAAGGTCACCAAATTAGCCATTAATAGTAGTTTTTAAATTCCTTAGTGTTAGGAGTTTGAGTTAGAGTCTTCAATGTGTTCTAAGCACATAAAGATGTTGGAATTATGACTTAAGACCATAAATGATTTTGGTTCCTTGAAATGGATAGTTTAGAGGCCCTAGGAATTAGGAGATTGACATAATGGCAAAGATGCAAAAAGTTGTTAAAATGTTGTCATGACAACATTTGCAATAATTGTAAATGTTGCATGCAACTTTTGGTTACTTTGGATCCCCCTAGAAAATAGGAGTCGGATATCAAACAATAGTCCCTAAAAATATGGAAGAAGGCATCTAATGCAAGGAGAGCCTCAAATATCAAGAGGAGTTATGATTGTATGAAATATTGCTTTTGGGAATATAGCTCTACAACTTTGTTTCTGTGAAAACACAAGCATTTTGATGTGACAATAATGTGTAATGGATTGAGAGACTAAATATAGTGATTGTTTAGTGTTATTTAGACTATGTTAAGACTTTTTAATTTGATAATAAATTTGATTAGAGTAGTTTTTGTGAGTTGAGTAAATTGTTTTGTGTTTAGTGTGTTCACTGGTCCTGTCCTGACCAGTCAATCGATTCATGGCTCCCCCATGAAATCTACCCATAGGAAAAACCTAAGGATGGATGGATATGTTAGGGGAGTCACTAATGTATATATTTTTAGGATTAGGAGTCTTAGGAAGATGGAGAGCTATTTTTAGTACTAAGCTCTAGGCGAGCAGACAGTGCACAACTAGAGGTTTAGTGCTGAAGAACAGAAGATTTCTTGCAGGGTAGAGAAGTAATGTATGGACCAAGTATAGTTATAGATAGGGCATGGTCATATTTTGACATTATATGAGGATTTAGTTCATACCAATCCATGGTATCAACTTTTGAGCAAGTTTTAAACTGTGTTGCAGTCAGCCCTAGAAATTAGGCCTATTAGCCCTATTGGTCCTAGATTGTAGGAACCCTATGTACGGATGAATTAGGGGATTAAAATTTTCAAAATATCTTATAAAATGATAAGGGGTATCTGAATGTGAGATTGGATTTTCAAGTTCTTTGGGAAATTTTTGAAAGAATTGGGAAAAGGTCTCTAGAAAAGGCTACAAGGAATTAGGCCTAATTAGGCCTCTTGAAGACCAAAACTTGAACTCGACTAGTAAGAGCCATGAGATCCTTCAAAATGGATTCAAATGGGATCAAATGGAATGTTTCCATGATTATAAGTACCCCTGCAATTAAGTTCATGTATGGAGAGAAGTTGGCACTTAGAATCTTCTAAGTGTAGGTGTAGAAGTGAAGTACCCAAAAGTGTGTTAGTCTTTCAAAGGTGAAGCACAAAGAGTGAGACTATTAGAGAAGAGTTGGATTAGGTATTAGTTAATAATATAAGCCTAATAAGGACCTAGTGTAGATTAGGATCCTTGGGGAAGACAAAGAAGGTCTTCTTATTAAATTGTGCAAGCGAGCCCTTGGAACACTCGCACCATATTGGTATCAGAGCTTGACTAAGATCAGGCTTGAGGTGGATGTTTAAGCCTATTGAATCAGTTGGAGAGAATATACTAGTGGGATCAGTAGAAGAAAAAACCATGGTGACTAATGCTGAGTTAGCCAAAAAGTTGGATGAGAAAGAAGAAGACAACAAGTTGTTAAGAGACAGATTGTCTCAAATGGAACAACTCTTGGGTGAAGTCCAAGACAAAGCTGATAAGATGAAGGATAAGATAGATTAGAAAGAAGAAGAAGCAAGGGAGAAGGGAGTGGAATTAGATGAGGAAACTCCAACCCCTGACCCTATTATTTCTAAAGAACCCTTCTTAAAGGCACTGAAGGCTTTAAGTGGCAAAGCTTTGGAGGGTGTAAAAATGTTTAGTGGACAAATGGATCCAGATTTAGTTGTGGATTGGATTGATAGTATAGAGAACCATTTTTAATGTGATGGTATAATAGAGGCCCAAAAATTAATTGTGGCCAAGTGAATTTTTAGAGGCTTAGCCCTCACATGGTGGAAGTTTACTCAAACTGAAAGAGAGAAAGATGGAAAAAATCCTATAGTCACATGGAGAGGCATGGTGGCTAAGGTAAAGTAGACTTACTTACATGATGACTATGAATTTCAGTTGCATAGAAGAAGACACCATCTCAGAAAAAAAATATTTGGATATCCAAGCATACACTGAAGAATTTCAAAAGTTTTGTTTAAGATCACAAGTGGTGGAAGATGAAAGCATCAAACTTGCAAGGTATTTGAATGGACTCAAGTGGTCTATTCAAGAAGACATGAGTCTTGTGAACTTCAAAACCATCCACAAATGTTATCAAATGGCCTTGAAATTAGAGGAGAAAGGTTAAAGAAAACAAGAGAAAACCTCCAAAGGAAGGGATAGTAGAGGGTCAAGAGGTGGCTATGGTAGAAGAAGTTAAGAATCAAGGACACAAGGAGAAGTCAAATACACTGAGGAGCAAGAGGGAAGTTCTAGTAGAGGTGGTAGAGGAAGAAACTCTAATTTTAGAGGAAGAAGTGGTGGACAAGGAAGAGGCAATTACTTTTCCAATATGAAATGTTATCATTGCAACCAAATCGGACACCCTACCTATAGGTGTCCAGAGAAAGGTAGTACTCCTCAAGGAGGTAACAAGAGAACTAATTTAGTTCGTGAAGAGACAAATGTAGAAGAGACACACTCTGAGGTACCATTAAATTCAGAAGAAGGTGAGAACCTCATGATGAGGAGAATATTGATCAAGGAATCGGTTAAAGAAGAGCTAAGCCAACGAAGGTCCCTATTTAGAATCAAATGTAAGGTGATGGGAAAAGAATGTAGAGTCATCATTGACTCAGGGTCTACTAACAACATTGTGTCAGAGGAAGCAGTCAGCAAACTCAACATGAAAAGGATACCCACACCCATCCTTACAACGTCACATGGCTCAATAAGGGACATCATATCTTAGTCGATGAACAAGCTTGGGTGGAGTTCTCTATAGGGAAATATAAGGACAAGGTTTTATGTGATGCGCTACCCATGGATGCATGTCACTTGATCCTAGGCAGGCCATGGAAATTTGGCCGCCAAGCTATCTATGATGGAGTGAAGAACTCCTATACCTTCAAGAAAGACAAAGTAACTTTCAAAATTCAATCACTGTTAGAAAGTGCAGATGTGAAGACAGTGTTAGGGTTTTTTCTTGCTAGGCCTCTAAAAGATACTTGAAATATTAAACAACTCTATGACCCTCTAATGCCTTTTGACACTATGAATCAAGCAAGGGAAACACACTAATTGATGAGGTTCTTGATAACACTCGGGATATCTATTACCACCTCCTTCTTTTTTGAGATCCAATGACTCAGGCAGGTTTTACCTATCAATGATTACTGTCTTAACAGTATCTTTAGAGTGGATTGAACTTTATGTGCTGGATGCTCTGTTTTAGATGGACATGTATATGACAATATAGATGACTATGATTATTCTAAGGATAAGCTTGACAATCCAAATCAATATCTTGATGATAATAGATAGCAACATGATTAAGAAATACATTCTTGTTTCCTTTTGCAATTCTTGTGAATTTAGGAGGAATAACCTATTTGATTTACTTTTCAAGAAATCAACAAGCTTCAACTATGAACTTTAAGTACACAATTGATTTTACCAAAATACTCTAAAAATGATTGATTTAAATAGTTTTTAATGCTTGGATGATGATGAATCACTTGAAAAACTTTAGACCAGTGCCTATCTTTGGGCAATAGAGTCAAAAGATGTAAATCCATAGAGATATATGAGCATGAATACTATAGGATGCCTTACAACCTACATACAACTCAGATAAAATGCCTTGCAAACTTATCCTGTCACTCCTACTATATTGTATCAAATCCTTAGTTATTGCAGTACTCTATGAAATTACTCACAAAGTTTAATTGTCCCCTTAGAAGAAGCTTGCAAATAATTAAATAGCTACCTTATAGCCAGTATGTTTAACATGCCTTACAAATTAAACATAAAAGAGTGCATATAATAAGCAAAGAGACAACAACAATGTAGAATAAAATTGCATTGTATCTTTATTCATATATTCTGCTTCAAGTACATATAAAGGCTTAAAAGCTCAAAACACAAACAGAAATCAAAAGGTCTGTCTTCAATTATATTTCATCTCCTCCTCCTCAATTACAACTTTAGTCCTATATATAGGTCCTTAATCATCTTGGAATCCTTTATTTTAGGATGCAACAAGCTTCGGATGGTTTAAAGAACCTAACCCTAAAAGAATAGAAAAAGACAAAATAAGAGAATTTAGAAGCGGTGGGAGGACAAAAATAGAGGATGTAGATCTGATATTCTTTGTCTCTTCTGGAATTTGGCACCTTTGTTTGATAGTATTCAGGGTAGCTTCTAATGGTTACATTACTAAGTGACTGCCATTACAGGCTAACCTACACTCATCTCTATTTATAGCTAATCTCCCTGTGCTCATTGATTAGGCGCCAAGTGTTCCCTTCTACTCCTCATCTAGAATTTCATCTTCAATTATAGTCTTCTTCTTCTTTGGCCTAGTCATCAGCTCCCATGCTGTCACATCATCATTTGTTGGCCACTTGAAGTCTTGAGTACCCTGTACATGTGCTTTTTGTTGCTCCCATCTAACATCAGTAATGCCCTTAACATCCATTAAAAACTTATTAATGTCAGTTTCTGCCTTAAAGGCTTCATATAATATCTTATTAAATCCTTCAACATCCAAATTTGATCCCAAAAAAAATGCATCATTATTAGGCATTTTTCTATCAAACTCATTCCTCCAGGCATCTAAGGCCTTTACCTGATCATCTTCTCCTCTTAGGGGAGGAATAAATCTATTAAAATCTACATAAAAGAGACTCAATTTAAATTCTATTTGATTCAATTTGCCCTTGAAGAATGAGAGAGAAACATTGACCTTTTTTATCTCATCTTCCACCTCTGTCACTATCTCAGGCAAATCTGATCTTAGGGTTTGCAAATATGCAAGCTTCTCAAACAACTGCACCGTGGTAGATCATTTGGTAAAATAGGGGTTCAAAATAGCAAGATACCCCATTACCTCTGTATGCAAAGCTGACAATTTATTATAAGCATTAAGGACAACATCAGTCTTATCCTTCAAGACTTCAATCCTATGTTGTAGAATGCCCCTTAATGCACTCAAGGCAATTTTATTCTTCTTTTCTCCTATATCATCCTTTTCAACCACTTCTTCTTATTTTTCCTTATCTTCAATTTGCAAAGGTTGTGGTTGTGCAGGCACATACACCACCTCAGGCTTCTCCTCTAATTCCTTCATTAACCTCTTAATCACCTGATCTTGCTAGTGTATCTGGATATGGTACATTTCTTGGTCTTTGGCCAATGTACTTGTTTCTTCTATCAATGTGCTACACTTATCAGACAACTGTTTAGTTTTGTCTTCATTTAAGTGTGCCCAATGTGTCATGATTTGAGATATTTCCAAATCCCCTGTATTCTACATTGTCCACACCGTTTTGTTTCCTCCCATGTTTTCTTGAATATTTACTAGCTGAGGCTTCTCATCCTTAGGGCAAAGGCTCCACATAGCAAAGGCTTGAGATTGTGGGCTATATCCAAATCCCTTGATCATATCTCCCATCTGTACCTCACTGGCCATCTTTAGATTAGGCTTCTTTCTTATCTGATCAATTATGAAAGAGGATGCCAAGTCCCAACCCTCAGCCAATAACATGCCACTACCTAACACCAATTTTCTAGCTTCTTCAGGTGAGATGTCCCCACTGTCTGGGTCATAAGACTGTAGGGCCACCAGGGCCTCATTTGTTATTGTCTCTTCCCCATCAATAGTCAACTGAGCTCTAATTTTCTCTTTCTTGTACCACCTTAGAAAGTCTTTAAACTCCTCAGTCCTGATAAAGTTATCATCATTCAAAAACTGTTGTTGATGTATCAGCCTTTCATCAACACAAGCCTTAAGAGGCAATTCCACATTCTCCTCCATATCAGGCTATTTTTTCTTGCCTTGCCTAATCAATTTTCTTAGGTTATGGTCATCTAACCTATTTCCAGGCACTAGGGCACTTGCCTTATCCTTTTTCTTTTCTTGCCTTTCAACTGAAGGCTGGCCTATTTCCATATTTTTCCTCTTGGGAGAAGGCTATTCTATATCATCAAGTTGTGTGGCCACTATTAATTCAACAATGTGGCCTTCAACTCCCTGCAATTGTGGTATCTCAGCAACATCCTACTGAGGTTGAACATATCTAGTAGGACGGGCATAGTCACTGTCACTACTACTATCATACTTAGATTCTGAATCATCTGACCCTTGGGCACCTTTCTTATCAAGAACAATCTCAAGTTGTTCACTAAGCACATAATAATTATCAATCATGGCTTTTATTTTGTCAAAATATGGCAGATTAGGGTAAAAACCTCCAAAAGCTAATCCATTTCTTTTGATTTGTCTTTCAAGGTTCAACAACTCCTGAATCCTTGTTCTCCTTGTCTTGGTCTCATCTTCATCAAGAATATTTCTTGTTGCATCCTCTTCAATACATTCACAATGGAAATTTGTATTGGGGATTGTGGGAGTATATAATTTTTTGACTCCTGCCATGAAGCCTTTAGGATCAATGTATCTATATGAAGCTGCCCCCATTCTGCAACCTTCCAACCACTAGCTAACTGAGTCAATAGCACCTTTGCCAATAGTAAAATTTGAAATTCTAAATTGTCTAGGGGTTAAGGTCTCCTTCCTGTGTGGTGCAAAGTGCTCATTATCTGTTAATAATAATTTCCATATAAATTCCATGGTAGCTACTCTTGTTGGCACATGGTAAGGCAAGATATGACGTGGATGTATACATCCATATACCCTTATTATGGTATAGTTCTCTTCTAAGAGGAAATCTCCCCAATTATGGTCTCCCCCCCATTTATCCAAGTATTCATTAGGCCTTAGCAGTTACATAACCTTAATTGGGACCCTTGTGCTACTGATGCCTAGGCTCTGTACTATTGGATACACAATCCAATTCTGAAATGCACAATAGTCACAGTCCTTGGATGTATAATTCCAAACCTTTACCCAAAACTGAATGGGATTAGGACCATCTCAAAAAACCCTTTGAGGACTCAAATTATTCACATCCATGATCATAAAATTAAAATGCAATAGGAGATGCAAGAGGATGGAATAGTGTAAGAACTTGGGTTCTTTCTCCTTGTAGGATTTGAGAAACATGCAAATCCACAGACCCCGAATACACCTGCATGCAAATAACCTGATACAAAGTAGAAGCACAGAAATGAAAAAGCAAAACACAGAGGTGCTCAAGAGAAGAGTCGAAATATTATTCTCTATGTTATGACAAAACATTACAAAGTTCAACCTATAAAGGTGAACAAACCCTAAAAACATAAAAGCTAGGTTGCACAGTATAATTAATATAAAGTATTAATTATATGCACCTAAGAGATACCTTAAGAAAAAAAGAGTAAGGACAATAGATTACTCTAACACACCCCCTTAAGAAAAGCTCAGGAGGTAAGCTAACCTAGCACAGCTAAGAAAGTAGGAAAAGAGGGTCCCGACAACAAGGCCTGATCAGGTACCCAACAACAAGGAAATCTCTGTAAACCGGGGAAATAGAGAAAACCCAGTGGGAAAAACCCTACCCCAAAAAGAGATATAAAAGCAAGCAAAGACAGAAAGAATGAATTCAAGAGACTCTGTCAAAGCCAGTAGTACAATGCATGCTGCTAACCCCCCCAAGAGAGAGGGTCGAGGCTCCAAAGCCCCCCAGAATGAAAGAACCCCTGGAGCAAAGAACAAACCACTGTGACTCCAATGCAGAGGAGTGAAAGTCAATGGGTGCTGAAGAGGTGACCTCGAAAGATGAGGTGTCACTGGAAGGCCGAGCTGATGCTCAAATGAGAAGAAATGAGGATCCTGAAAGGGAATCCCCAATGCAAGTGGTATGACAGGTGTGCTGACACTGTCATGAGAGAGGAGATGAGTGTCCTCTGAAGAATCCTCAACAACTACACCTGGTGGCTCGATGAATGGAGCTGGAGGGTCAAGCAGTGCTGAAGAAGAATC